>JAANSN010001510.1:0-32764 GCA_036850665.1 Dicranocentrus wangi
ATTACCGTATACTTTTATATTACAACATATCAAACGTAGGCATGATAATGCCATGATTCACTATGCTATGCGTTATCAACATCTTCCGTGTTTCTCTACACTACACCACCTCTTTTTAAGGATTGCAATAGTGAACGAGTTGCATCACCAACCTCATTATTACTTGTACACACAAGACCTGAGCAACCTATTCGTGAAATTCTATAACACGGTAGCATGGCATAAGAATATAATTTGTACTGGAACGGTTGAAACAGATTTCTTATAAACTAACCATAAAAACAGCAAAAATTCGCCGTACGCATCTCACTTCTAGAAGCAATACGAATGCCAACAGAATTATTGATAATATAGATAATTGTTGATTTGATTATGAGATTTAAATGTAGAGATTTAACAGTATTTGTCAGTGATTTGGTCTCATGGATTTAAAATTTTTTAAAAATGTGGTGTAAAGAGTTTTCAGTTCACCTGTCTCTTCAATTACGTAATAAAGTTTTTGCGATTGCAATGTTGTCTGTATGTCTTTATGTGATGACTCCAGCAGCCAGTTTTCAACATTTTCGAAAAACTCTTTCGCCAGCCGCATCATCAGTACTTTATCTAGGCCAAATTCGTTTGTCAGCAATACTGATCAGCGGCAACCGTTACAAACGGTTACTGCTTAATTTTTTATGGCACGGTGTATCATGCGATATATCAATCGACAAGTATTTGAGCACTGATTAATACGGGGACAATGTTTTGAAATAGTACGTAACGGTTTTAACGGAATCATGAATTGAAATTTTCAAAATGTCTTTTAAATATGATCGTGCAGGCAGTATAGACAGTGAATAATATGTAAATTCTAGCTAATGTTGCGGTATAGACCATAGACAGTGAAGTATGTCTGATTAACTGACTAACACGGCTCCAACATTTGAAACCCACGCAAGGGAACCGTTTTAAACGGTATGGGCCATGGGGATTTCGAGCTTTTGCTTAACGAAAGCTACTTATTTGGGTTTACATCCTTCTCGTTAGTAATAAATACTTTAAGGTATAGCATCATGAAAATTCATTTGAATATATACATGTAGCGCATAGAATTTAGCAATCGTGCAAGCACACATTTTGATTCTCCTTCCTAAAATGTGTTTGAAAGCCAAAAACCTGCTTTTGTTTAGGATTTTAGACGGACGGAATCTTCTGACTTGTAAAGTATTCCTACCAGTCAGATCAGCCATACCGCTGTATGAAGATGAAGAAGCACAGCTTTACCTAAACTCTGGTACAATTTCATATGCTAAAACCACTATTATTGAAACCTGGTTTCGTTACGCTGGGCTCGGAGCTCAAGCCCATATGTATGGTTCTGCTAAATTGAATTTTAAAAATATTGCTCTTTAAAATAGCACTATATGGTTATATACAAGGTTTGTTACTATAGCCACCTTGGTTATATATTGAATTTATTTTCCATTAAGTTAACTCTATTGAAGTAACTAACTTCCACCTTTCACTTCCACTGTGTCGTGCATGTGACTATAGTATGGCAAAGGGTTTTATGCGTCAATTTTCCGTTTTCCATTATGAGAGTTCGCCAGCGACAGGTTTTGGATTGATAATGGCACTAACTGCTTATTGTATGGGGAAGGGGTTACATAATTGCATTTTTCAAATGATTTGATTACATCGAACCTTTTCTATAAAGTTTTATTTCCTACTACACTACACTAATATTCCGTCTCACTAGATTGACTAGATCTACCATCTAACTACCTAAGCAAGTAAGTAAGCAAGTTCTTCACTAAGCTAAGTCGCGAGCCGCGATTCTCGAGATTCTATGTAATACCGAAGCCTGGTAGATGCCTATGTAAATGGAAAGAAGCCTAAATTAAACTTCTTACAATACTTTCCCACACTTTACACCATGTCCATGAGATAAGAAAGTGGAAATGAAATCTGAAAATTCTCTATGTTGTATTGCAGTTGCAGATTACCTATACCTGTACCTACTATATTAGTATAATATTTTTGATTTGTCCATTGAGTCAATATTATTATTGGCACTGACCTTATAATACTCGTACTTTCCTTTTCCGCACACATGAATCATGAAGCTACGCTTCTGACTGGCCAGCACAAGACCATTTTGACAATTCCCATCTATAACACGAGCATTGTGGGACAATCACACGAACCTATTTTCCCACATTTCTCCTCAACTACATGATTTCATTATACGGTTCAAATTATTATGTTGAGTGCTCATCTTCCTTTCTTCACCTTCCTAAATCCTATATTGTTGAAAAATCCAATTTATTGCTGTCGTTCCTACTTCATCTTCATGCAAAAGACAGAATACACGTACGGTTTTATCAACGGAAAGGTAGTGCGATTTTTATGTAGGGGTACTACGATTGGCTTGACTGTAGTCTACGTGAAGTCCAGTACCATTAAATCTTTTCGCAAACCACAATGCCTTAGTTGAAACACTATTACCTACGCTACATGAGAATTTCATCCTCTCGCTTCCAGGCAGGGCCAGGGATGGAACAAGTTGTAGGCACCCCAATTTGGTGTGGCGTGGTAACTGACAGCGTGATGGAATCAACGAGATTTGCTAAGCATGACACGACATGACTGAATGTAACCTCACTTTTAGTTTAATGAGAAACTTAATAACTTACATTAAACTCTGCGATTGCTTCGTTTATTTATACCCTTTTCTGCAACCTTTATCAAAAATTGTACTGGTATGAATTTACCTAAATAATTCGAATTGGTAGGGGTTAGGGGCTACTTGAAACAGAATGAAGTGGTCTATATATTCTTTGAAGCTGACGCTCTCATCGCCTGGGTGGGTTTCTACACTTTTCCCTTTCCCTAATCCACATGATACGTACATATCAATCGCTTGCGTATCGCCCCACTTATTTGCTCAATCCAACAATCTAGCTAGGCAGGGACACACGACGCGAACGGTGGTCCTAAAGTAATGCGTATAATGAAACACAGATACAGAGTCTTTTCCTGAGAAGTGAAATTAATAACGTAAAAGCAACATGCACCGTTTGCACATTAACATTACATACTTGAAGTAGAAATTGTGCACTTCACTTCAACAAAGTAACAACATCCACACTATTATTAGGGAAAGCACACCGGCAGGGAGAAGATGGCAAAAGGAGATCTTGAGTGCTTATTGATAAACCCAGAGAGGATATTAAATACATCCTTTTTATAGATGTTAACTACATTGCTACTCACCAGTATAAATGTCCATCCATTAGTAACAGTCACAAGGCATAAAAGCTGTTGGCGAACATCCCCTTTGTCGGCCTGCTTTATGTACCTATATTAATGATAGTTTCATATCACTTTTTCATCGTATCAATGACGGAGAAGTAAAATCAGTAGACAGATGTCGAAGGAAAAGCAAGGCTTTCAAAAGGAAGTCAGAAGGGGGTTTTGAAGTACGTAAACAACCACATATAAAAGCCAGCACAAGAGCTTTGCAACAACAATACTCAATGCGTACATATCTATGAAAGGTAAAAATCTACAGGGTGCGCTGTGTGCCGTGTGCTGTATCTCGAAAATCTAAAAGTGAAAGCCAGAAAGGGCAGACTTTCACTACTCTTCCTGTTTCATCGTTCCGTAAACACTTTCACCAGATCCATTGACAGAGGATATCTAATATAATTTGATGAGTATATGTATACCCGGCGTGGTGGTAATGTGATCCATTGCTGTCTGTGCGATCACATCAGTCATGTTATTGGATTCGTCGGATAATAATATAACGATCGACCCTATTCAGTGGTCAGCGATACATATAATATTATTGGCACTCGAACTAGAATCCACTTTTCTATACAACAACATTTTGGAACCGATGAGACGAATTTACACTACCACTCACAACGTAACGTAAGTGTCATCATGAATGACTTCGTGCCAGTGTGATGTGATGGTAGCAGCGTGTTGTTCACATATAAATACGGGTTTCACCCAAATACCAAAATGTTATGTTGGCGAAAGCAAGTGGTTTGTTATTGAAATCTATTGTCCATTAATTTTTACTGTTTTAGAAATCTCCCATCAAGCAACAAGCATGCGAAAGTGTAAGTATGACCCATTCACCAAACCCATATCCAAATGGAGGAGAATATTATTGTTCTCGTGTCTCTTTGAATTCTATCCGCGGATGGGATACATCTGAGTCTGAATTACATGCGTAGAATTCTGATCTGGCTAGACTGCTGACTATGAGGATGAACCATCATTACGTATGTTATAATATAATGATGACGTGAAGGGATATGGATAAACTGTCAATTCTATGTAAACGAGTACAAATAACCTCCTCATGACAATAATGCTCCCGACGAACGTCGAAGTTAGGTAGTGCGGGTAAAGCTGATTTCGATAAAGTGCTTCAATAACTATTTACTTTACAACAGATATACCTATAATAAGTACACCAGGCGCAACATATTATTATATGGCAAAAATAATCGCCATTCCCAAATTTCAAGTGTCACATATTTCAGATACATGTTGTCAGACTACTTGTTGTAAAGCCAAACTACAGGGGAAAGTAGACGCATAAAGTACAGTAGGGGTCACAAAAGTCGCAATTCACAAAGCAATGTATGACTTTTACGTAATATTATATATGTACATGGAAAATGTTACGATTACGATTAATTGACAATACCAGACTAACAATGGGGGTTAATTAAACCCGATGGGGTTTAATCCGTTTAATACGATTCATGGACGCGTATAAATGAACTTCATGTCACCACCACCACCACTCACATGAAAATGAAGGGCAATGTCTATCTTAGCAAAAAATTTGTTTTTCCACAGTTCGTTTCGACAGGTTGCTGACGTAGTAGAGTGACTAGTAGAGTGAGTGAGATAGAGTGACGTGAAAGTAAAAATACACATGGACACCGTGTGGATGGAAATGGAACGCATCAAAAAGCACGGCACACGGGAAACTAATAGTATTGATGTGTTTGTTGTTTGAGTGCGAGTGATGTGATAGTGATATTGATATGAATGAGATGAGGCTATGAATCGAGTGTGGTTGGTTTGGACTTTGGAAGTTTGGAGTGCAAACTGAACTGACTGGGTTCTGTTCTGGGGCACTGAAATACATGGAGGCCAACCGGGAGTCCATTGAGTTCACGTGCATTTAAATAAAGTGTGCTGGTGGTGGTGGTGGGGTCTCTCTTCTCCTGTATTGTATAAAAGAATCTTATATTTTGGAAGTTTCTTATTTATGCACTGAAACCATCCAGCCAGAGAGTGAGGTTTTGGTTTGTTTACTTATAATCCAAATAATTCCAAATCCAAGAAGTCCGGAGAGCACAAAAAACTGGAAAAAATGAATTAAGTAGTTATGTTATGTAAGTTATGTTATTGCCAGCTAATTACGATTAGTAAAAATAGTAAATGTAGTAGTGTATAGTGATATAGTATAGTGTTAGTGTTAGTAAGTATATTATAGCGGTTCGGTTGCAAGTTGCAAATTAACGTTAAAAAAATGTCGAAGACAAGGTCTTTGAAAATGTTGGTAAAGCCAGGAGGCAAGTGGTATCAAGTGAGTGATTTTGAATTCCCAGTTTCTTTCTTTATGTTTTTTTATGTAATGTACGCATGTATAAAATACTCGTATCGTATGTACACACACACAGAGTCTAAAATGATTATTATTATATAATTGTTTTGCGGTTGCATAAATTAAATTGCAGGATTCTGATGATATGAAGTCAGAAAACATTGAAGAAACTTCATCGATGACAGTAGTAGTAAGCAAACTATCGCCTAATGAACTTAAGCCGCTCCGTAAATCCGCAGAAGGACTACTCGAAAAGGACTGTGTGGCATATAAACAATGTAAGCTAGCTTTTTCAGATTGCGTCGTCGCATTACTTATTATTATTACAAAGTAAGTATAATAATATACTGATCTTGAGTGTTATACTTTGTGAACGCAGCATGTTTACAAGGCGATCAGAAAGCGGATTTTCAGTGGATGGAAAAAATGATTAGAGTAGGAACGCTTCCAGATAAAATGGCCGCTTACGTCGTAAAAATCCAGGATTCTCCTCTCCATAATTTATCTCATCTTCAGAATTTGATTTCGATGGTGAAAGTGCAGTCGAAACAGCAATGTCTCATGGCTGCAGGTATGTATGCCGCCAATAAGATTACAAATCAACATGATTGACTTGGAAAATTCGTTTTTAATTATGCTCGTTTGGTTTTGGGATTAGATACATTGAAAGACTTATTTCTTGAAGACCTTTTACCTCCCGATAAAAAGCTTACTGAGTTCGATAAGCGAGGATCCCGTCTTGTTGGTTCTAGCAAACCTCAGCTAATAAAATTTATGTATGAAGATCGCTTAAAACTATGTTATAAGAGTTTTATTGATTCCTTACGAAGGATGTCAATGGATAACATTGAAAAGATACGAGCGAAATCTATTTTAATTATATTTAACCTACTCTCATCACATCCTGAGCATGAAGCCGTACGTTGTAACTAAATATTTTTATTTATTGTTAAAAAATATAAATATAGGTAATATCTATATTTATTTAATACCTACATATGAATTTTATATATTTTCAGGAATTACTACAGCTCCTTGTGAATAAACTTGGTGACAGAGAGAAGAAAATTGCATCAAGGGCATTGTTTTATTTGAATTTGTTGCTGAAGCATCACCCGCGAATGAAAATAATAGTGATTGACGAAGTTGAACGACTATTGTTCCGGAACAACATGGCCAAACGGGCACAGTACTATGGAATTTGTTTCTTGAGCTCTATTAATCTACATGACGAGCACCCTGAAGTCGCCTGCAAGCTAATTAGTGTCTATCTTGCGTTTTTCAAAGGATGTATAAAAACGGTATGAGATGTGATTTCATATAAAATTATAATTTCATGAATTTTTTTTGTATTAATAAACTTATTTGCATTTTATATTTTTGTGCAATTGTATATTAGGGAGATATTGACAGCAAAATGATGAGTGGACTACTAACAGGTGTCAACAAAGCGTATCCTTTATCCAAGGAGTATGGTTTTAAATTTTCGGAACACGTTGACACGATGTACAAGATAGTTCACATGTCCAATTTTAATATTGGTCTTCAGGCTCTTTCTATATTGTTTCACCTGATAGATGTGGATGCTCGCCCTAGCGAAGCTGATAGGTATTTAAACTACACCTAATCTATTCAAATATACAAACAAATATCTGTATGCATTTGAAAAAGCTTTGAATGTATGTGTTAAGATTAGGTGATTACAAACATTTTCAGATACTATCGTGTTTTGTATGAAGAAATTTTGCGCCCTGAAGTCGCGACAACCTCACATAATTTGCAATTTTTGAATTTAGTTTATAAGTCGATGAAATGTGATAATAATCTAAACAGGATTATTGGCTTCTGCAAACGGTTACTCCAGGTAATGAAATGGCCATGAAATGACTAACGATATAACTGAAACCATTTGCTAACATAAATACGTTTGATTCGATACTAATTTAATTATAATGCATGCATACTCTAAATTGAAATCGTTTTGGTTCAAACAGATTTGTCAAAATGTGCAACCAAACCTAGCATGTGCTATCTTGTACATGTTGTCAGAAGTTTCCAAAACACATTCTGGTATAATTCGTGTCGGTGAGTCTTGTAAAAGCTCGAACGGCACACCACTTGAGAGCGCGGAGGATAATGATGAAACAGAGGAGGTTATGGTAGATGGAAGTAGTGCAAATAGAATGCTGGATCTTGTGAGAATATCTAACGTGAAAGTGTCAAGTGTAGATGGTGTCAATTACTCGAATGATGCTACTGGACATCCACAGTCTCATGATCAAAAGGCGCGTGTAAAGGGGAACGAGACCTGTAATTTGACAGGAAATAAAATTAAACAGAAAAATATAACTGTTGTGAACCTGAATACCAGTGACATTTTAGAAGAAAATACTATCTCTGGTAAAACTCGTGTCGAAAGTTACAACCCAATTGCAAGAAATCCGAGTTTCTGTGGCGCTGAATTGACTTTGTCTCATGAAGTAGCTACGTTGGCCGATCATTATCATCCTAGCGTCGCTTTATTTGCCCAAGCACTTTTGCAGAATCAACAAATAATCTACGATGGAAATCCATTAAAAGATTTTACCATCACAAGATTTTTAGAAAGATTTGTGTACAAAAATGCAAAGAAAACTAAATCGGTACGATATGTGATCATGTTTCAGTCATAGATAGATAATAGAATTTGTAATAGGATGCGGATGACAAAACTAACTTTTATTTATAACTATAGGCTATGGGGAGGCCACAATCTTATCAACCGAAAGGATTACGAAGCATTCCTGTAAACTCTACGGACTATTTAAAACACACGGAAGAAAGTATCCCGGCAGAGGAGAAGTTTTTCTACAGGTATGGTTGTAGAACTAACATGAATTTCTTAGAAAAGTATTGCATTATCCAAGTATCATCAAGGCAGATCAGCTAGGCAGTGCAGTGTGTTAGACATGTGTGTTGTCAGGAGCCAGGATGTAATATGGCAGTAACAATGGGACTATTACTAATAATTAATTACAGATATTTTAAGGAATGTCAACCATCAAAGACTGACACACCTGAAGAATGTTCGGATACAGAAAGCGTTGGAGATGAAGAATTCGATGAGCTTATGGCAAATTATTTCAAGTCGAAGAAAGGAAAGCTTGATGATGGGGATGACGAAGACAATGATGAATTTGATATAGATTTTGCGGCAGACATTCATAATAAGACGCCGGTAGTTGGGAAAAAACGAAAGAAGGAATCTGAATCTGATGACGAAATCGAAGATGGCAGTGATGTTGATGATCTAGACGATGATGACGACCCTTACGGACCAGCTGCAGATGCGGATGAAATGCTCGATTTAGGTGAAGACTATGACGATGATTTAGATTTCCAAGACGAGGAAGGTCTTGAAGTTTTTGAAAATGATTACGAGGAACCAAAGAAGGTATATTATGTTATGTTTATCAGCATTTACTTTTGTTAAAGGTAGTCACTACTGCGGATTCCGCAATCCTAATTCAAATTTTTGTATTTTTGTTGCAGAAAATGAAATTGGGAAAGAAGAAAACTGGAATTGATATGTTTGCTCCCGCGGAAAAGTTTGCTGAAATGTTAGAGTCAAACGCTGACGAAGGTCTTTCCGGACCAAGTACGCTAATAAACAGAGAAAACGCAGGTAATAACACGTATAACTATATAAGTCAAGTCAATATACAATGAATGAGACTTGATGCAGATGTCTTCGGACTAAGCTTTGTATTTGTATTTTGTATCATATTCGATAATTCAATTTCAAATCTATATCTGTGTGTTTAGATCCAAAACAACTTAAGTGGGAAATCGAAAGAGATCGTTGGGTTAAGGGATACAAGGGTAGTTCAAAGACAATATTCAAAAACAAACGCCGAATGCAGAAAAGAAAGTGATGATGATGCATATTTTTGAATATAACGTTATCAAATCAATATTATGATTATGAAATATTATATATCTCTACGTATTAAATGCAACCTTTTTTATTAACTTCTGACCAGAGAAGCAAGTTATTAGTCTAGGCTGTGGCGTTCGCGGTCCGTCCGTCTGTCTGGAAATGCTCTAGCAGTCACAGTTTTCATCGAAAAATTCAAAATTCTTTCACCAATGGTATCATCATTCATTACTTTAGCTTAAGTTCAAAGATGAGAAAAATCGTATGCGTGAGCACCGTATGAGCATGGCGCACAACTTTCTTGTCAAATTGCAACCCTGAGTTTAGTGAGTTTGTTATTATAGCACAATCGGAAGGGCACTAGAAAAGTTGCATCTATAATACTGCGTAAAATATGAAAATGTATAGTACCGTCGCGTGTCGACGTATATTTTGTCTTATCAATCATACGTGGGAAAACTTTTGCCATTGCACCAAAAGTAATGGTCAAATTAGTAGTAGTAACTGATGTTGGAGATGTACTCCAAGGAAGGTGGTATCTATGTTACTTCAAATTCGACTGGACACATTTACCTTTCTGCCGACAATAATTTCAGCGGTTTTAGTGAGACAGTCAATTCTGCTACTGCTACTTCTTATTTTGGGGATACTCTTAAAATCTTCGTTGATGTCGAGTCGATTGTATGCCAACTCTGTCAACCGATAACTAAACATTTGCTCGCTTTGTTAGGCTGATCCACCAATCCATTTAGTTAGCGTTGGCACATTCAACTACGAACTTGAAGAAGTAATGAAAGACTGGGGCCCAGAGGGACCGTCGGTCTCTGAATTTGGAACGATTCTCCTTAAATTCGTGGGAATGCTCGCCATTAAAGCATGTGCATTTTTGATTATGGTATGTATGATGCATTGTTGCAGGGGGGCTGCTGTATGCATTTAATTGAAAGAGTGAGGGTGATGTTTAGTCTGGAATCATAGACATGCGAAACGATTCATGATATGTCTCTCTAAATCTACATAGAGAAAGATCTTCAGCTATTTGCGAATTGGACTATCTAGTTTCCGTACGTGGACTAGCAGTAAAACCCTGAAATCGTCCAGTGGTAGTCGTGCTGGAGAACAAGACCAAGAGAATGAGAATGGAAACTTGACTTTTGACGACAACAAGGGAGAAAAATTGGAATCAGATTTAGCTGCTACAGATGATACAGAAGATAAGGATTTGGGTATAAATGATTTGATTCGGGATAGCCAAGCTTTACTCCAGAAAATCAAAGAGCGTCAGGAGAAACGGAAACGTGAAGAGGAAACCCAAAAGAAATTCCGATAGCTATTATTTATATAAAAAAGGACATTGTGTCATTTGAACTTTTAAAACACGTAGTACACAACAGCATTATATTATTTTACATGTAACATGTTACACATCTGCTTCTGGTTATCTAGTAGATCATTATCAGTACATGTGTTTCATACCTATGAATGAGGCGAATTTGAAAACTTGAGATTAATGGAGCTAAAATTATCTTTACTTGAATTGAAAATATTTTAATTTAATAGCTGTGCAGTAAATATGATTTAGAGTGAAATGAAACCGTTTCTTTGTGGTGTATACACAGTTGGTTTTGCCGATATGGCATGGACATCAATCGACAATGGAAATACATATACGTGCAAACATATATTATTATTATTGTGTCCTTGAATGTAATGTAATCATGTAAAATGCGTAAGTGTGCATAGGTATATGAAAATGAAAGTGTGTACATTATAAAATTAACTACCTAAAGAAAAATGTCATTCTTTGTTCTCTGTTGCATCCTATGAGTGCAGCCTGCAGCAGCCGTGTAAACAGACAGGGTAAGAAAGGTGGACTTGGAGGCGAAGGGGTGTATAAAAATGCGGTATACACAAAATGTATATACACAACAACACAACAACAACAACATGTGACGTGAACTGAAAGCAGAAGCAGATCACGTTCAGGCAGAGATTCAGTTCAAGTGTTCAGTCAGGCAAACGCAAACGTAGTGAGTGTGAGTGAGTGAGATACGCTGCTCTCATCTAAAAAATTGTTATCTTTTAGGTGTCACAAATAATTACTTACTTAAATGCACCTACTCAAACTTGATTGAACAGACAACTGTAGTTGGTTGTAAATACAAAACTGTCCTCATTCTCTAAATAAATCAGTAATGCTCCATTTTAGAGTTGACGTTGTATTTAACAATTTAACTGTCAACTGGATTTTTGGGCATTGTAGTTTAACCAAAACCTAGCAAATGTTCAGGAAACTAGCATCTTATCTTACATTAGCGCATCCAACATAAAGATCCTGTGGCCAGTTTCATCTTTATCAATTTAAAAAACATTCCGTGGTGTGTGTGTCTGACTTGGACTTATCGCTACTAGTTTGCTACTTACAACCTAGTATTCACTATTCCAGATCCAGTTCCAGTTACTTCTGTCAGCTGACCACTACCTGTTCAATCAATTCAACCTTTGACTTTTCAACTGTTGGCCATGGAGTACTTAGATTTTGGTTCTAGTTCAGACTCAGAGCAAGAGGATGGAAATGGGCTGATGTATGAAATGGACAGGTAATATTAAAGTCATGTTAACGACTAACGACGAGTAGTCCTAAAAAGCTTTCAGCAAGTTTGTTGTCGTTATTGCTTGTCGTCGTACGTAGGTATTTTTGATTAATTAATTGCTAAACACTGGTATATATTTTTATTCGTTTATATATAACAGCGATGAGGAAGAACAAGCTGGGAATAGACAACTGCTAAAAATGCTGGAGCTTCAACATCAGCCTTCAAAAAGTCAACGAAACATACAGGATTTTGAGGCGGAAATGGAAGCAGAATTAGATCGCCGAGCGTTTGAAATTGAGCTACAAGGGGGTGTGGAACATCAGAAATCTTTAAGCAGATCATCGTCTACAACGTCACTCAACAAGTCGCCTCGAGCTTCCCCTACTCCCGGGTCTTCATCGGGGACTACAACTCAAAAAAATAAAAAGAGTAGTCTAAAGAGACGAATTTCAAATGATCCGGACAGGAGTGACAAAAAAAGTGTGAAGTTTTCACACCCACCAGTGACTGGATCATCTGGTGAAACCAATGCTGAGCCTGAGGATTCTCGAGCATTAAGTAGACAGAAAGCTAAAGAAGGGAAGGCAAAGAAAATGTACGACGAATTGTACTTTGACTCTGATGAAAGCGATGGGGAAGATGGCAGTAAGAAAAACAGTGAAGGCAGGAAACGTTTTATGACTGATGATGAGCTATTCTACGATCCTTCGTCCGATGCGAATGATCAGGCCTGGATAGATGACCAAAGAAGAAAATCGTATGGTCACCAAGAGTCTCATTCTCATTCCACTTCTTCTAGTATTAACAAGGCTGATGGCTTATCTCCTTCTGCAAATAATAGCACAGGAAAAACCACACCGAGTGATAGGGTTAAATCCAGCCCTTCTACAACCGTAACCGTTCTTCCCAAAACCGATGCAGTTCTTAACTGTCCCGCTTGTTTCACAACTGTATGTCATGATTGTCAACGGCATGAACTCTATGTTGGTCAGTATAGGGCCATGTTTGTCGTAAACTGTTATATTAATACTAAAGAAACTTTAAATGTTCCTGAAAAGGCACCTAAAAAATTTAGAAAAAGAACGAAAGCCAGAGAACAGACCAACTTCACCTCGACGTCAATTTCTGATGTATTTCATCCAGTTTTATGTAGAGTATGTAAGACACAAGTAGCTATGTATGACAGTGAAGAAGTATATCATTTCTTCAATGTTTTGGCGTCCCAGCCCTAATAATGATCAGAGTAGATAAATAGTGATTCTTAAGTCGTAGTCATGTCTTAAGCGTGACTTGATGAGTTGTATGTATGAGCCATATACCAAGGACAGTAGTCCGCCTCGATAAGAAGAAACCGAAGATCATTTGTTCAAATGATATTGTGCAAGTAAACTTTACATAATTCATTTTTTGTTACAGAATGTTTTATTAAAACTCTCCATTCACGCTAAAGAGCACGCACGCATATATTTCATACACGCAAATATGTATACGGCAATAGCATTTAATTAGGTCAAAAACACAATTACAATTGCCGAATATAGAATACCTATTCTTATTATTATGTCATCGTAATAGGTAATACTCAACCCAAAGCAACAGTATGCCAAAAAAAATCGAATTTGACTTAAATTGAAAACTAGTGGACCTCAAATACGACGGGGGTGTTCCACACAAGTGTATAGTCAAGATGACTAACTATACAAGGAAAAGAACACAACTTGTCAGTGTCAGTCAGACGTACAGCACAATAAAAGGGAGAGTCAGAAAGAAATGACATTGTGGGTGTATGTAATAAGGAATTGTTTAGCTTTCTTGAAACATGAATCGAATTGTCAATTTGAAAGCAGGTGCATCTGCCTTTCTGCTATTTCGAGAGTTATTCAAACAATAAATGATCCAAATCCAAACGTCCTCTTCATTGCATCCCAGTAATATCTTTCCCAACCTTCTTTTGTTTTATCTAGTGACCTATAATAACATCGCAATTTAGTTTGATAAACATTTGCCTCGTAATAATGAATAATCAATTTTAATTAACAGAACACAAACGCAAAAAGCCACTTACGGTTTTGGGACCCCAATTTGTTCAATGGCGATATCAGTTGAGTCCTCTTTTTCCGTAATAGTAAATGTAACTTTGGAAAAATGGCCATCTGGCCAATCCTTCAATCGCCATTCTTGTACCAATACATTCGGTTCTTGCTGAAATCATAAATATTATTCGTGTGAAAACCGAAAATGCATTGTACTAATTTTAAGTACCCGAACTTAAATCTGTAAACGTGATGAATATTTCATATACCATTTGAACTATTTTCCCGTGAACGTTCCCCCCAAACATTTCGAACGTACCACCTACTTTAGGCTCGATCCTTCCAGACCCATTTGTAAACGCAGCAAACATCTACGCACGAATGATAAAATACACTATACTGTATCTCGAGCGGTATTACCAAAGCATAATTTTTTAGAGTAACAGCGTTCTATGATTTTATCGCGTTAAGAATGATACATACCTCCGGCCTTGTAAGGGCATTAAAAGCATCCACAGCGGTACATTTCATGGACGTAGTCGACTTCAAAGTAGATAAGTCCAGTTTTATCCCAGAAGCTTTCCTATCTGATGCAGATAACCCGTTTTTGCCGACCTCCTGTAAGACAAACCAGCACAGAATGTCACCACTATATTCGGATTCGAAAAAGTTTCTAGTAGAATAGGCCACCCCCGGGTTTCATATAAAATATATACCGCACAACAGAAAACTCGTAGTTTATACAACAGGTATAGAGAACTGAGAACTTATAGAGAAAATATATACGTCAATCTCAACTTGTGGTAATGCGTTTGTAAGATTTCATACTCCGTTTTTTCAATAGGTTAAAATATAGCATTGTTAACTAAAACTATTAACATTAACTATACTGAATGAACAGGGAGAGCTAAGTACTACGGTATAAGGCTTGATTGAGAACAATACAATAATTTTAGTAATTTTTACATTAAAACAAGTGAATTATTTACCCCGTTTCCACAACCAATCTCTGTCTCTAACTACTATAAGCGGGGTTGCAAAAAAAAAGGTTTTATCCCATCCCGGTAATGCAGATTTCAAAAGGGTAAGCAGGGAATTAAAAAAATCCCAGAATTTTAATTCCCTATGAACATAACCTCACAAGATACAAGAAATCCCCTTCAAACCAAAAAATAGAACATTTGTAACCAAAATAAAATTAAAGCCAGGGCCGGACAACTTCCAAAACCCCTGATTTTTTTTGTGTTCGCAGGGATTGAGGAATACTCATTCATATCCCGGTAACGGCGTTCGCACATTTTTTGCAACCCGGCCATAAGAATAACAAGAGCATGAGCATACCTTTTCTGAGTCTAGGCGCAAATCTGCTAATTTATTTACGGAAGATGAAGCTTGCTCTTTACTTGGTAATATCATTCCCTGTGTAAACTCTGAAATGAAATTGAAAATTCTTCTTATTTAGCTGCATTGCACACTTCATTACTCTAAATATCTAAAACTTCTGCGACCTTGATCTTAACGCTTTTTAAATTTATATGTCGGTTAATTATTAAAATAAACAAAAATAAGTTTTTACCTCTCTTCAAGGCATCTATATACTGTTGAAGTATAGATTTAATAGTTGCAGTTCCATCTGCTCTTAGCGCTTCTTTCATTAAGTGGGCAGCTTTAGTCGTGGATTCCGTGAGAAATTGAATCTGTAAATTCATGCAGAATGTCAAAATCCAGACGCTCAAAAATACTTAGTACAAATTAACGAATCACGATTTGATTTCACGAATAATTATGCTTACATCGAGATCATCTACTGTATTCTCGTCACTTAAGTTAGGTATATCTATAGTCCCTTCGATGGTTTTATCTTCACCAGGAACTTTGGCTTTCCATTTTAAGCGCAATTCCCATTCAAAGAAAACTATGATTTTGGCTTTCCTATTATTCGCTGAGGCATCACCATCACATTTGGATAATTCTGTAACTTTACAAGTTCCTGTACAGGGGGAAATAAAGTTTATTGTGACAATTAAGGTTAGTTGATTGGTAGCACGGAACTTTAGGAACGTATTGAAATATAATAATAATAGTAAAAGCAGAATCATCATTTAGGCTTCTTTAAAAATACATCAACGTACCAACTTTATTATCTAGTTTCAGTCCCACTATTAGTTCTTTTAATTTCTCTTTAGACCACTGGCAAGCATTTTTCTCCGTCCAATGCCAATTGTTCACATTTGTAGCATCCGGTCTCTCTTCAACAATCCATCTGGGATCCCCTTCCCCCCATTTAGCCATGTTACCGTTACCGTTTGGGTAGTAGAAAAAATAGAAAAAAACTCGAAAAAATAGACCGACAGGTGAGCCGAGCCTACACTGATCAACGATAACGAATGATTCTATTCTACGTTGTACGTGACTTGCTGATATCAAAAGTCAGCATATAAAATTCACAATAATCTAAATGCACCAAATCCGCTGACTGGAGGATATAGCGGGATAAAGGTCCTCGTACGGCGTCAGAGGTTTGTCCCAATTTCGCAATATGTTATAGAAGTGCCCGGTCCCGAGCGATGTCGACTTCCTCTGTTTCTAGTTATTAATTTAATCAAGAATTGGTTCACGGTCAATTGTTGATAGGAACGAGCGATTAAGATTAAAGCCAACCCGTTACTACGGATGACTAATGCTCACAATCAACAATCCACCTGCTGAAAACTTTTGGACCCTAAAAATTGTAAGGTTGAAGGTAAACTATGTAATTAGTTCTATTTATTCGGTGTGCGCTCTTCTCTTTTTGCTTGTTAAATGCAGAATTGAAATGGTCGGGCTGAAATTGAAAAATCGTGGAAAAGTTCTGCAGAATTTGGTGGTTTTTCCCAATGTGGTTATTATTTGCCGTATTTTTAAATGCAGTTTTTTAATTTAGAGAACGATTTATCCTCGTTCCTACTCTTTCGAATTGGAAATAATAAATGTTGAATTAGCAAAGAGGCTTTTGAGACGTTTAATGGTTTCCTGTTTAGAATTAATTAACGGTGCGAATTGTGCAAAAAAGTGTTACACTCGTGCGTAGACGTGAATTTAGAGATAGATTGGAGGATGTGTAGGTAGATAGATAGTCTGTTAAATCATGTAATCATCATCAGAAACTGTGTAGTGAGTGATGTGATAAGTAGGGTAGAGGAAGGAATGAGATGGATACCTACTCTTTTTTTTTATGTATGAGCATGTGTGGTGTTGAGCTGATGATATGATATGGTAAAAAGTGCTAGAAACCATGTGAATTTTCGAGAATAATATAACAACCACATCCACATTATTTCCCCATCCTCCTATGCACTAGTATCACTCTGCCCCAAATGTTTCTTCCTGGTTTGGTTGCTTTTGCTTACTTGACTTCGCATTTTTGCAGGCTTTGCTTTGTGATGTGATGAGTAGTGATGTTTTGCAATAATTTGCAAGTTTCCAAGTTTGCAGCATCAGTAAAAATCCAGGTCATATCAGAACGCTGTCCAGTCCTCTAGTCCAGCTATTATTGTTCGGAAGTTTGGTTACATCCAAGAAGAATCCAGAATCCGCAGGATGGAGGACATGATTAGGAATTAAAATAGATTTTTGTTGAAGCATAATATGCAGCCCTTTGATAGCGTGCGAGTGCGGGTCACTTCGCTTCCCAAAACACTTTGCAGAGCAGATAGATAAATACATTTAATACTCGCATTTGAAGGTTGAATTATGCTTGGCTTCATGGCTTCAAAATATTTCCTGGACACCGACACTCGAGTACCTGCCCAAGTACTCGAGTCAAAGTATCAGATATGGGAGGGAGAGGGAACATCATGGACAAAGATCCAATGCATTGGATATTGGATTGGAGATTGGATGATCAGGAGACCACTACAAAATGCACTGTATGACATTTGCGTTGCGTACGCGTAAGTACGCCACGGCACTAATTCGGATTCGGAGATGTTTGCGTTTGTGTGTCGTCGTAAGTAATCGTTAGAATCGCTTGACTAAATTATGCTCATGCATGTGGCAAGAAACGTCTTTTCGTTAGCATTATAAAGCAACTTTTTCGTTAAAGGTGTTGTTTTAGGTGGTTAACTTTCCGGGAACGATAAAGATAACTTTGAAGCTTCACCTCACGTGTGTGGACTGTGGACAAGTATTTGGTAAGCACGACACGCCATTCAAGCTGTTGTAAATACCTTGCTTATTTATTGCATCACTTTGTGTGCATTTTCTGTATAAATTAAATTGTATTTTCAGTGTATTTTCCTTTCCGCCGGTAAAAGCTGTAATTTATGTACTACATATTTGTAAATGAGAAAGATTTACTTCGATGTGCGTAGTGCAGTGCCTTTTGTGGTGTGCCATGCAGTTAAGCGTAATTAAACACTAATTAATTACTGCAATTAAAAAAGTTGGGGAATAGAATAGGATGTCATAAAAGCGGATTGAAATGCATGGATTTGGAAAATTCAAAATTCCCATTTCCAGTTCAATTTGTCTCGTGTGGTTTGTGTCGTGAAACGAAGAGACTCAATTCAGTATTGGATTTCAATCAGCAATTATGCGCTACTTCCTCGAGTCGAGTCCCACTAGCCCACACACCTCGAGAAGTTCTTGAGTTTCACCCATGTCATATGCCCGCATGCAAGATTTTATAAATAAGCTATAGTGATCATTTCATTTAAATACATTCGTTTCTGATGAAATACGTTTACCAACAAATGTTCATGGATTTTCATACTTTTTTGGTAATCAAGTCGCAATCACAGGAAGAGTCTTGCTTCTTTTATACTCTGGATACAGCGACAGATCGATATGGAAGTAGAAATCATGTCATAAATTGGGCATTAATTATGCATGATGACTATGATGAGTTAATTTTATTCCGTATTTAGTTGCCACAACTGTATTTACTATTGACGTGACATGAAATAATAACTAACTACAAGACTATAAGCTAATCATATCAAACTATTGTGACCGGTTTTTTATCCCTTGTCCCCTCCCTCACGCTATATTTTGTAAATTGTAATTAGTTAGTTCCTTGTCACAGCCTTTTCTCGTTTTGTATTTCACCTTCATTTTTCGACTTCAGATGCATTCTTACATTCAAATACAAAAAGGAGTGGATGCGGATGCGGATGCAGAGAGCGGATAAGAATTTTTGGAAAGAAGTGGAACTATGTATTGGAAGAGTTTGACAATGAACAAGAGCAAGTTTCGGCTCGGCTTCGATTCTACTGAAAATGAGTTTGAATATTGAGAGAGCTAGCTGAATGTATGAGATGAGATGAGAGGGGAAGGGGACAATGCAATGAAAGAATATTGAATAGAACTTCTTTAGGTATTATGAAATTACCTAGACTTTTATTAGACGTAGTAGCAAGCAAGAGCACATATTATAGCATTTTCATATAAACCTTAATATCAGGATCAGGAATATGCACTGCACATGTACATGAATACAACAACCTAACTTAATCCCCTCCTCCTTTTATACCTTTTTATGTGTAGTTTTGTTCTTTGGCTAGTGCTATAGGGCACAGCATAGCATAAAACTGAAATGAAGTGAGATTCTGTTCTGATCTGATTCTCTGCTTGTAGAGTTGTAAGGCTGGATCTTTTGGTACATTTTAGTTTGGCTCGGTTTTATTTTTTTTACCTAGTTATAACTATTACTTACTACACTACATGAGCATTTGGCATTTATATACATACAGCCAGGCAAGTCGGCAAGTACATACTAGTTTCAGTAGTTTCCAATGTAAGTTATGCTGATGCTGAATATTATCGTCGTCGTACCGTCGGTTCGGATTTAAGGCATATTTTTGTCTCGACCTTCTGTTCTTGACACTATCTACTAATACTAACAAGCTAATATTCTATTGCTATTAAGTATATGTGTATTACGTATTATGTATATGTTGCATCTCTCTCTACAATCTACACAAACGAACCATTGCATATTACAAAAAATTCTACATCTATATTTGTTCGATATATAAATAATATCCTCTTCTTTTTACTGCTCTCTCTGCTATATTTCCATCTATTGCTATATTTATTCTCTTGCTTTCTATCTCCATCTAATGCAGATGCAGATTTTTCGTTGCAGAAGAGCTCCCAAAATGAGCAGGCACAGCACAGGACTCACAGGACACCCAGTAATGAAAAGTATCTGTTGGGCTGTGTGTCTGTCTATGTTTCAGTCAGTCAGCAATAGCACACCATACCACCACCGTTGCGTTGTTAAACTGCTTTCAGTATCACCATCATATCATCATCATCACATCACCCACCACCGCTTGTACCATACTAAACTAACTATGTAACTACCTCGACACTCGACACACACAGCAGTACTCTATCTCTCTCTTCTTCCCCTTTCTTCTCTCCAAAAAACACCGAAACATAATAATAATTCAGGGGTCCACATAATATTCCACCACTTACTTCCACATCCATTCCATCCATCCAAGAAGATTCCTAAAAATGACTCTATATATTATTCCTTTCCTTGAAGTTGTACCTTTCCCCTTCTCTCACTCATACTCATGATGATGATGTAGTTTGTAGTGTTCGAAGAGGAGTTAGTTGTGCGGTGTGTACCCTGATATGTTAGTTTAGCAGGCAGGCATAGGCAGGGTAACAAGAAGGGTAAGCAAAAAAAGCAAGCCTTCATTGTTGTTTTTAGTTTAGAGAGAGAGATCGGGAAAGCGGAAAAGGGTATCATCGTATCGTACAGCTTTATTCCCTTGCTACTTATATTACATTTCCCTTGTCTCACTCTCATTCAACAACACACGCTTCTTCTTCTTCTTGCTTGTCTTTTTACCGTAGCTAAGCTTGGTTTTCTGTGTCCACTACTCCACTCCACTCCACTCCACTTCCACTCGTTCCGTAATATTCAAGAAGACGAGGCATTTTTATAAATTACACAAATCGAAAGGGGCAAATAATAATAATAAGAAAAAATGATGGGACCCTGGTACTACTGTGAATGTTGGAGGGTGCAAGTGTCGTAATTTAGATATATGTGTTAATTTTCAGCAGTTAAATAGCGTCCAGCTCAGTTTTGAGAAAAAAACTCGTCGTGATTGCTACTACTACTAATTGGGATTGGAAGGAGAGGAGTAGATAGCATTTTTTTCTGGAAATTGGAGGGTGGAGGAAGCGGCAGCTCCCTGGAGGTGTGCAGTTGGAATTCGTTTGAGGTGTTGGATTGGACGTAGCCAAAGCCGCCGGACATGATGGACAGGTAAATATATATTATGTTACCAATTAAAAAGCCTTTTGACTCAAAATTGTGATTTAGGTGATTATCGGTAGTTGTAACAGGGTTCGAAAGCGTCTGGAGGGCTAATAAGAGGTTCGAATCGAAAAAATAGGTAGCTTCGATTGAAATTTTGTAGTGGATTTATAGTATTGCTGCCGCCTTAAGTGTGACATGTCACTGGAATGACCTTGACTGATGGGTGACAAAAGACTGCGGGTCTACGAGTTTTATCTAACTACCATTTACTAGTTTTGTAACGCGTTTATTGTAAAGCTGGCATTTGGATGGAGGTAACATGGGACATGGAACCTCTTCCATTCAAAGTTATACAGTACAGTTATCTGTTGTACAGTAGGGTGACATTTGACGGTGGTGCCAATTGAAATAGTCGTAGTTTGCGGGGATGGGTCGGTAGACACAAAACAAACTTAACGATTCTGGAAATTATATCATAAAGCAGAACTAAACTCGTATAGTCTCCAATTTTTTGCTTGTGAGACCAAGTCCCACTTTGTTCTGTCTGATGTTGTAAAATTAACTTAACGACTTGGTATAAAATGTGACTTGTTTGGTAGTAGGGTTGGTTTATTTTACGGATAGTCGGTCAGCAACTGTTGATGTAGACAGTCAACAGTTACTCATTATCATTCATTAGTATATTGTTAGTAGTTGTAGATAGGTGATGATTGTTGACGATGACTAATGCGAATTATTACACATTACATTATTGCATAATATACTTAACTAACTATTGGCTCCACTAGGTTCATGGGTTTTTTTATTTGCAGAAATGGAGGCAAATCGCCGTGTCCGGCGAAACCTACCAGTTGGCAGATATGGCATCAAGGAGCAAACAAACACTCAGAAGGAAGTGGGGATCAAGATGTATCTAGTTTGCATCCTCCAACCGTAATAGACATATTTCAGGAACGTGAAGGAGGTAATAAAAAAATAAAACATACAATCATGCAGTTAGTCAACCCATGCTTGAATGGTGAATGGAAGAAGCAAGCAATCAATTCGTGCTTATCGATTGCTTATATAATCGACCATAATTAGATTTTACTCCCACCCGTATTAATGATTTGTGCACTATGAATGTGGGCACCGCTTTTTCATATAAATTGAGATTCGTTATACTTACTCCCGACACTATTGATGGTTGCAGGTGGTGGTATGCGAGTTGGAAGAGATTATCAAGCTAAAATTCCGAATATTATTCCCGAAGCAGGTAATACTTGATTCAACTGTTGAATGTGTACGTTACTTATCTGTATTGCAAAATAAATAATAATAAGTTTACGCTGCTTTTCAGATCGTAATGTTCAAGCAGAAAATGACAGAGCGCTTTTAGTATGGAAACCAACAGAAAAATTAACAGACGTTGAAAGTACGGTTGCGAAATTAAAATGATAAATTTCTAATAAGTATACTATACATATCCCTGTTGTTGAAATATATGAATTTATTCGGATTCTAATAGTTGAAGAATATATTTCAATGGCGAAGGAAAAGTTTCAGTACACAGGAGAACAGGCATTAGGACTTTTATATTGGCATCGTTATGAAATACAAAGAGCTACACAGGATCTCGGTAATTTTACGCCTCATCCAGAGGAATGGACGATAGAGGACAAAGTATTGTTCGAACAAGCATTTCAGTTTCACGGAAAGTGTTTTGATAAAATTAGACAGATGGTAAGATGACACTTGTTTTATATTAAATACTACATTGTCGAGGAGATGGATCGCTATCAATAAATTCATTGTAATAATTGTACCTGTTCTAGTTGCCTGATAAGTCGATGTCTAGCCTAATCAGATACTATTACAATTGGAAAAAGCATAAAAACAAGAGCAGTGTCATGGATCGTCAAGTTAAAAAGTTAAGTCAGGAGGACGAAGACTCTGTTCCAGGAACAAATGGAAGTGGCATATTGTCTTTACAGGGCCACAATCAAAATAACAATATTTCAAGCAATCTCCAGCACTCTCACTCAACTATGGGCATTATCCAGGATGCCTTTCCGTCGGAGTCCGATGACGAAGTAATGATTTTAGAGCATGGTTAACTAGATTTAAGAAATAATAAGGTTAGCTATAATATAGTAGTAGTAAGTGTTATAATCGTATACCATTGTATTTTTTCTATGTTTTAAATCGTACGTCAAGAATAAGCGTTTGTGTATTTTAATCTTTTAAAGAGTAACATTTTGGAAAAATACCTGAATACTTTATAATGAACTTTACTAGAAAGAAAACAAAACACCAGAACATATTTCACAATATTATACATACCTATATGCTATTTACTAATTATAGCAAATCGAAACAGACTGTCATAAATATTTATATTTCACGAATATAAAATGAACCGATATTGTGTTGAGTATATGAATGGATGCCCTTTTATTGTAAATAAGATGTCTGTGGCAAGATTTATCAAACGCGGATATCTAATCGTTAGTTTACTTTCCTTATACACACAGAAGCAAATCATCGAGTCCTCAAGATGTTGCGGAAATTGCGGAATTCCATGTACGGAAGTGCACGCGAAGGATAATTTATGTAATACGTGCTTCATTTACTGGAAGTACGTAATTGTTTGCAAATTATTATCACACGAGTAGGAGGTTTAGATAAAGGATCATAATTTATTCATTACGTTGTTATTCATTGTGAAAGGATAGATTTTCTTGCATTAGTTAGTAGGGTCATAATTAACGTAAAATTTTTGATGGTTGGTAGGAACACGGGCGACAATAGGCCCTTGACTGGGCCATTAAGGAGAGGCGACAAAAATACACTTGGTTTGCTGCGCCAGCGTCGAGCTCCCCCAAAAGGCATGAACATCAATCATGATGACCTGAGCATGCTAGCCAGATCCCAGCCCCAGGCTGAGAATGTGATACTACAAGGGCTTGAAACGGAAGTACTTGACATGAAATGTCGGGTAGGGTTTAGCTATTTTTTCCATATCATGTCAGGGCATGGCTAAATTCATTTTGGTCGTGGCTGGGATAGTCAATAATTTATTATAAAAAACTCATGGCCAAGGCACACATCATTAAATTTCCTTTGGTTTGGTTGGTGTAGATCCAAACAATGAAGCAACGTGTAGAATTACTTCGTCGAGGATTACAAGAAGGAACGAAAATTGTAAGGCCCAAGGAGGGGCTATGTCCTTCCAGCAGTAGGGTGAATTCTAGGTGGACACAAGATGAGCTAATGTTAGCTGCGCAAGGTCCGTCAGCATGATTAGTAGAAAACTGTTTTACTTTACTACTATCTTACGTGATGCGATCTTAACTTTTAATCGTATATACATTGAAAAAACTTGTTTTTGGCTTTTAATTTTCCTAATATGTAATTTACGAATGAATCTTAGTTTTCGTTTTATATCAATACGCTTTGTTTGTTGTCCTCAGTGTAAGTTTTGTATTGAATGACTATAGAGATAGACGATGCAGTCTATCTTCAAGCACCATGTTCTTATTTTATTTTAATAATTGATATTGATAGTTTTGAGTTATTTTATTTTTTGTTAGTTAGCTGCGCTTCATTTATTTAGAATGCAGCAAGTTGTAGTCATTTTAGTGCTTACTAACTTATCATAATCGCGCGTTCATCAGGTCTAATTGTCTGTAACGCGGTTGATGTTTAAAAGATTGTCGATGTTCGATTGTCAGCTTTCAATTCTACCAGATCGTGCCTGTCTACGTCGTTAACTATCTTACAAAAAAATTTCACTGAAGTTAGTTAATATCTAACTGTCAGTAGGCTAATATAATATTATAAATATTCCGAATAAGATAGGCAGTAATGAGAAATTTTAATATAAACATTGTATGACCTAACAAAGATATTTTAATTGCAAGACAAAAGCCTATTTAATTATCCATACCCAAGGAAGGAAGATTAGTATAGGATGGATAATCAGGAGCAGAGGAAAATAGTTTCTATCTGGTCACGCCGAAACTTGTAAACTTTCAACCTCACAAAAACTATTTGTTCCTTGTCTGTTTTGATTTATTATTGATACTGGTACAACAACAGGAGATAGTTTCACTCAGGTGGTACATGAAAGTGGGTTTACGAGAATTCCCACTTGCACGTCCCCGTCAGTCAACAATTAACCTCGATGTACATGCATGTTTCAATTCAATACAATATCAATCGCCGAGCCGAATGCCTTTAATTATAATATGTAGTAAACATAACGCTTTGCATAAAACTAGAAATTTCCTTTTGTTTTGATTGAGCGAATGGAACAATCCGTTAATAAGATGGTTATCTTAAACCAGATATTATATAATTATTTATTTAGCAAAATGTCTTAAAGAAGTCTTGTTTCTCTGTAACTTTCTGTATTCGCAATCTAATAGGAAACTTTAAATTTTACATGAATAAAAACTGCAGGTATTCGACGTTATGGAAAGAATTTCAAAAAAATCGCAGAGGTGATTGGAACTAAAACAGAAGCACACATTAAGTCATTTTATGCCAACTACCGGCGTCGATATGGCCTTGAAGTTCTGATACAGGAACACCAGTTAGAAAACGTGGATGACGAAATGGACGATTTACAATTAATTGATAATAATGAGGAACATTCCTGATGTAGTTCCGAATATATTCAATTGTTATACTTGAAAATAAACTAATCGACGATCAGCCAACATGGACCAGCTGAAAGCACGTAATTACTTGTTTGTTACAGTTTTGTTACAGTAAACTTGTCTTCCAATAGCTTTCAGCAGCATAATTGGCGAAGGAGTTAAACATACTTTTTAATAATCTTTATGAGTTCGCATGGTTCACTACTAAATTACACAGAACTTCGAATTTAGCTTCCGGAAGAGGCAGTTTTTCTCGGTACTTATTGTTCGCTTTTATATTTATTATTCAAATTATATTATGGAAAACTTAAAATTATTTCAATCGAATGCATAATAACGGCTCACGTTCGTCCACCGGTCTGGACTGATGACATGCGAATGTGACTCGGTTGAATATTGCCTGGAGGTAACGTCTGAGGCTTTCCCTGACTATCGGAGTTATCATCGCGTTATCATTTTGTTAAAATCACGTCACACACAACGACAACGATTGTCCTAATGTTACTTTTAGTAAAGGACCTTAAGGACCTAGAACGAAGATTGAAAACTGCGAGCACGCGAGAACTTTTAGGAATACCAACGACACGCAATGAAGGAGTACTAGTCCTTCTGTTGACAGTAGTAATGAACTATTACACCATCAGGGTTACGTATAAACGCACTGTAATTTTAAAACAAAAAAAAATATCTTAACTAACAAAATTATCTAATACATATATTCATTTACAGTAACTGTCAGTCTATTAAGATTAGAGTATACATACCTCTGACTTGTCAACCTTTTGCTGCAATTTTCCTTTCCACACATTGTGTAGTCATCAATTGTGAAGCCTTCAGATTCTACATACACCTTATCATGCTTGGCCTATAAAGTCAAGCCAAAAGTTATTATTATTTATATGTATAACAATAACAACATTAAGAAACTTATGAATTTTGTCGAGTTCGTCAAACCCTCATATGTTCAGCTTCCACTAAGCCTTTTTTGATGAGTAACTTCCTTCTTTCCGCTAACTGATTCTGGACACTAGTTTTCAAAAAAGTTTCCATGTCCGAGACGTTGAAGTCATCAGGAAGTATGCTCAAAACCTAAAAGTCATGTCATAAAGAAGTCAAATCAAGTATGAATTTATTCGTTTATGTTCTCTGTATTCTGTTTCGTATTATCTTTAACATTATAGAATTTATGTTCCCACGCTGAAGCTAAAATATTAACTCGAGATCGCGAATTTAAACATTGAACACAAAATATTACTTATATAATATGTACCTTTATGGGATCTAAGTAAGGTGCGTACACTTTCAGGAGTTTATGTACAGCAACTGTGTTGGTTTGCAGCGGCTCCTTTGTGTCCTTTGCAAACCCTGGCAAAATAGTGGCGGATGGGTTAAGTAGCATTTTTAACAAAATAGTAAACACATCTCGTTTACTGGGATCGTTTTTGTCATACACCGTTCGGCAATACTCAAACGCTCGATCAACATCATGTAGGGCACCGATGTAAATGGAAAGAACAGGCTCGTGACGACCCAATTTTTTGAAAATTAGAGCACGTTCTTCATACATATCTAAACATCAGTAAACATTTACTTTAAACAACCCAATACGGAATTTACAAATGTTTCGGATAGCAGATTGCCTATAAACTATCCATTAACTTTCTATTTTTGTATTTGATAATTATGAAATACTCGTATACATATAATTGATATCATACCATCATATGGGAAGTGGACAAGCACAATCTCAGGAGTAAAATGCTCGGACTTTTGTAGTAGATTAATCAACTGTTGTCTCATTGCTTTTTTCGTTTCCTTGTTTTCTTCCACTGCTACAGCTTTCTCTCTATATTGGTGAATCAAAGCATTGTGAAATAATGCGTTAGAATCCTCCAAAGTGTGAACTACATGTTCCAGGTACTTAATGACTAGAGAAGGAAAATTCTTTAATAGGAAATCGTAAACTCTAGGGCGAGAGAGTTGCTCGACTTCATGAAGGTCGTCTGTGAAAATTCGTAGTCCTTCAGTTGGATCGTTTTCTAAAATTGGTTTTGCAAACTCCAGAATTAAATCCATCTGTTCCCTGCCTAAGTGCTGTAGATATTGAATAATTCGTTCAGTGTTATGTTGTTTCTGTAGAGTTTCAAGTGCTTTCCGATGATTTCCTTTAGTTTGATATAAAATAATAAGGTCGTTATATTTTCTGTGCTTTTTCAGAGCTCTTTCAGTTTCTTCTACGTGACAATGGTTGTCTTTCAGGCGAAGTAGTGATGCTACTAGAGATTCATTAGTCTGCAAAATACGTTCGAAAAATAAAATATTTGCATTTAAAATGTTATATTAATAGCTAGAAACGTAATACCTGAAGATAACATTTAAGTAAAGTTGTATCTATGATTTGCAGTAATTCTCGCTTAGATTTTAGTGTTTGTCCACCTTCCACAATTGAAGCAGCGTCCGTAACAGTTTGATTTGAGCTACCCATCAATGCTGTTCTAATCTGTGAACCAAAATCCCAACCCAATAAAGTAATTAAATGGAAGTCTTAGCAGGCAAGCATTAAAATTAGTTTTCCGGATCTAGAATTTACTCACATTAGTCAAGTAAATTATCAATGCACTGAGCCCGTTTTCTAGGTCGACACCACGAAACTCTGGTACTGGTCCAGGATAGTAAATTCCGTTGCGATATTCTTGAGGTAATAAATCGGGAAACAGTCCGATGACATGAGAGGCATCTGAAACCGAAAGGTTCTAAATTATATCAGCATTTATTTACTAGAATTAAGGTTCAATTACTATCAAGTTCATTTTAAATAGCGACTATGCACAAACAAACCTGTTCCTAACTCTGAGAAATAATGGAGAGCTTGAGGAAATTTTTTGTGGCAAAATAAGTGAAACGCAAAAAGGTTTTTAATTTGATTTATCTTTTTCGACTTGGCAGTAGGCGTCTCCTCCCAAATATTCTGTAGATGATATAATCCATTTCAGTTTTTGCAATAATTGGTGTTATTTCGCAAATTTTACCATTGACATAACCTTGACTTACACTCAAGCTTAGTGCTAATTCAAAATGCTTCTGTTTAACAAAAAGGTCCATTTGTGTATCAACAGATGTAGACTTAAGACACCAGATGGAATTTGATGATGCAATAAAAACACGTCCCGATTTTGTCCTAAACGCTAACTTGGATTGATTAATAGGGAATGAATCAATCTTTAATTTTGGCCGAATTGTTCGTACTTCAACACCTTTCCCAGGGAGAATCCCAATAAAATATGGTTCATCGTAAGCTAAAAAAATAAATAAAACACACTCTTTAGTTTTTCAAAAATCATTGTTCACTTTCGCGCATAAGAGGCAAGTCAACTTTTAAGATGAATATTTTATTAATCAAGGTTACCTAAAGACACCGGTGAATCCGTCCATGTTACAGCTAAATGAGCTGACTTTTTTGAAGTATGCTCCCTATCGTCTAACTTATTCGGATCTGTACACTCCGTTTGTATTAGAAAGCATTGCTTCTCATTAACAACGGCAAATGTATCGGATGATACATTAACTATCATGGGATCTGTAGCTTTACTTCGCGAAGACACGTCTCTTTGCTTTCCAGTTAAAAGCTACCGAAACGACATAATATTCAGCAAGAATAAGACTCTGCGTGCTCGCGCAAAACGACTTGCTAATCGATTCAACTTACGTCTAATGTGCAGTATTCAGATTTGAATCCTAAGCAAATAGTTTCTTTGCACCAAGAAACTGCTCGTGGTGTATCTGGTACTATGAAATCTTCACGAAGTTCTTTGAATGACCGATTTTTCCAATAATAAAGTTGCAGATATTTTCCAACAGCGACACACATACGCACCGTTAAACATGGGTCCCCCGTTAGTGATGTCTGTCGCTATACGAAAGTAATTAAAGCAACCATCAAATAAAAAAATAATCCAGACTCTCACATGTATACTGTGCTGTGCTAGACTATACTAGCTAGATAGACACTAGACAGCAAACAACAATATTTAAGCCACAAACAATGCCTAAAAACCTTATAGGAATCGTAATCGTAAGTATCCCCATTATTACCATTATCGCCACCCAGTACTAGTAAAGTATATAATCGTAAGTACATTATAGATTTTAGACTAGATGATAAAATAGTTTTTAAAGTACCTGAATATCTAGTGCAAATGATGAAGCTCCTTTGGTCCGCTCAATTAGACTTATACATTTACAGTTATGGCTGTCCATATCATGGATACTCACACCATCTACAACAAAGAAGAAATATAGATTATTTTGACCACATATTTGGTACAATACCGTACGGGGTACGGTAACGGTAAATTACAGCAGAATCCCACCAGAGACGGACTTATATTCATTTGTGTGTACTTTTTCATCCATAGAAGTTATCTTTGCTTATTACCTGTGGTTAATGCTATCAAAATTTTATGCTCAGGTATAATCCCAATCTGAATTATCGGTTTCCGTGTACCCCCAGAACCAATTGCTACTGTAAAGTTCTTATTCGACAGTGCTATCGCAATTTCCGGACCAGATTTTTCCGGTGCGAACGTAATTTTATATATGAGGAGGTGTCCTTCTTTTGTGCCAACCATTACAAAGTCATCTGCAAGTACAAAAACGGAAAGTAAATAAATTAGACGAATATTTGTAGCCCAAGGGTTCAAAGCCAACAATCATAAAAATGATGATAACCAATAACCACGAACCATAACCGTTTATACAATCGATTGTCAATGGCAAGCCACTAATCACGCTAACAGACTCATACGCCACGGATGAATCCGCCGCTCCCACCTCGTTACCACCCGGCATTATTTATTTGTATTTTTTATCTTCAGCTGTGGTATCCCTCACGGTTATACCCCTTTATTAAACGTCGCAAGAAGCTCACGTCTCAAGCTCTTCGAAAGATTTCGAACTCACTCAACACTCAACAGTTCAACACAATCTCACATGTCACAAGTGATGACTAGCTGGAGCTGGATGACAATTGAGTGTGTATATAACGATCAAAAACACTTTTCAATGAGTTAGGATTTTTATAGTCAGTCTCTCCATCAAGGTTCCCCTCATCCCCTCACCAAATTTTTAATTAATGACACTCGCTATTCAATGAACGATAACACAAATGTTAATGTCATCAAGTCATCATCGTCATCATATGTATCATCATATGATCAATGGGGAATACTGCGCAGAGGGTCAGCCTGTGTTGTTTACCAACAAAACAGTATAGAGTAAAACACCCACCGCAATGAAAGAAGAGAAAGACCACCCAGGTAGCACCTGTCTTCTCCTATTGCCCCGTTGTATTCAAACCCTGAATTTCCACTCTTTTCGATGCACAAACTTCTCAAATTGGCTCGTTGGGGGTGTTCACACTGCACATATGTATATCCAAAGGACAACACAACTTAATACAGCTTACTTAAACCTATAAAGCCTAAAATGACCATTTAAGCCTCCTCAAGGAATTTCTCATTCATGGTAAAAGGAATTTCAATTTAGAGGAGAAGCTTCCTTCCACTTTCGCCTGCCATATATCAATCATCATCATCAATTTGCAAAAAAGACAAAAAGCACGGACACGGAGGCTTCTTCTGATTGCATTGCACTTTTACTATTCCATAATTCCATTGCACAGACCGGCGTCATGGGCGTTGCCGAACTCTTTTCACAATTTGTGATGAAGATGGTGCTGCATAATAAAACTGAGGTAAAAGGTAGTATGCGTGTATTTTTTCGTTGTTATGTTCTCATCAAGTCACGCGTAAATGGGAGATGAAAGATGAGCCTAAGAAAGCTGGTGAAAGTAGTTTTCTTCCAAAGAAAATTTTGAGCTTTCCCCAATTCCCCAGTGACATCTTAAGTACATAGTAGTGCCGTGTAGCACCTGATGTCATTAAAAATTAAAGTATCTTTTCATTTATGCCTAGCAAGGAAACGCTCTCTGGTAGGGTAGGATTTTGTAAGCTGATCTTGGAGGTTTAGAGAACTGGAGAGCAAAGTGCTGACTGACAATGAAATCCTCTGACGATAAAAATGCATCCCTGCTTTGGGTATGGGTGGTTATCTAGTTATCTGGTATTCGAAAGGTTAATTTTAAAGAATTCTGTTATAAGAACACTTGAAAACAAAATCTCAGAAAATCTACGCTGTGCACTGTCTGCAATCAATCATCTTTGAAAAAGTTAGGGAGGGCAGGGAAATGTATTCAGAAATCTGTTATCAGCGATGACTGGAAGAAACGTCATACTAATGAAAATTGGAATTCCAAATATATAATCCAATAAATTCGAAATGGTGGAGTTCTATTTTCCATATAGCCTTCAGTCAACGTCAACATCAGCACAGGCAATCTAATGCGAGCAGTGAACAATAATTTGCATTTCTCCATTTTCTTTGCCAACAAAATCCCACACATATGCAACGCAAGGTACCTTAAACCTTGTATTTGCAGTGTTTCCTTTAGTTACCTTGATGCAACGCAGCAAGATAGTCTTCGGATATGTACAATCTGTTACCAGCTAAAGTAATGACCTGTATATTGCGATAACTCCGACATGGATAAACCGAAATTCGTAAATTATATCTTATTCGGTAGCGGAATAACTGCATGACAAATGACAATCTACTGAAGCCTAATGGATGGTGG
>JAANSN010001511.1:0-32745 GCA_036850665.1 Dicranocentrus wangi
CACTCGTGTGTGGTCCTCATACTACTTTTTAAAGGATAGTCAGTCAGTCCCATATTATCCACATGCTCGTAAAGAACAAAAAAAGAAATGTTCTCTTTTTTTTGGAGTCTGGCGAGTCTGTTATGTTCAAATTGGGCAAGTTGTTCTTGTGGAGGCAGGAGGGGGGGCGAGTGGGGTAATATGGCGTCCTCCTTCTGATTTCTGATTTTTTTTTGTCAAAGTGCACATTATTATACACTTTAAGGTGGGGTTGGGTACTGATCTTGTTGGCCAGGTATGATGACACTCTGTGTAATAAGAATAATATAATATTTCTCTGGCAACTCCAAAGCTGCTTATTTCCTTCCCTTCCTCCCTTTTAGGAGACTTCCCTCAGGGTCGACTTTCCTAGCTGGGGCTTCATCAAATCTTAAGAAGATGGTGGTTTCGCGAAGAAGGGCTCTGTCCTCCAGACAACACAACACCACTCTTGTCTCTGTTTTATTTGAAAGGAGCAAGTAGTTTTACTCACTCGGAGGAAATCCAGCTAATCCTCCTCCACCTCCTTATTTCTCCCCTTTCCACAAAATGCATTAATAACTGTGAGCGTCTTCTTAAGACGGCGGCGGAGAGGCTAAAAGAGAGATGAGAGGAAAGAGTGGCTCTCAGGACGCTAATAGGCTCAACAGCGAGCTAGTGAGGTTAGTTCCTCCACACTGACTCCACTCACGCAGTTTCTCAGACCACCTCAAAAAAAATGAAGAAAAGTGCGTAGAGAGGACCCGTCGTGGCAGTTGTTAGTGACTCTGAGTATGTGATGAGGAAATATGAGGGGCGATAACGGAGATTAATGGAATACTGATGCTAAAGGGATCCTTTTCCGTGTGGAGTAATCCACCGTTCTGGTCAACCAATTATTCAATGAAAACGAAAGGGAGAAAAAACTACTGCCACTACTCATTCAGGAGGGAGTTTGGAGTTGGAGTTGGCTGCCAGGAGTACTACTGTTGCTGCTCAGTTCAGAGAAACATTAATTACGGTCCACTACACAAACCAAAAATACTTATCATCGGTCATTAGCAGAGTGCATTTTTGACAAAAGTCATATAATTACACAGGGTGAGGACTGAGGACGACAGCGATGGTCCCGTTATATGCAGGGGAAACATGTTAATGTAGTTGCGGCTGAGGGGGAAGTACGTTGCATGGAAAAGAAACTGATTCCAATTCGGTCGATATATAAAAAAACAAAAACTGTTATTTACAAAGTATCTCTCTGCAGAGTTCCACCTAGATTTGCATATCTTGCAGATTCCCCACACATTCCGCACCAACCACCCCGTCGGAATCAATAATATATCCCAGGTTTTGGTTCGTTCGGGCTACTCGTCGTTACACTAGGGAATTAAACTGAAACCGGATTTTCTTACAGTTTTTGTGTGTTTTGGGGTGGGTGGTGGCCTAGGTGTAAAAATTGAACATACGGTGGTGGTGCTGTGATGTTGGGTGTTCCATATGGAGAATTTTTCTATGCTCGCTCTCTGGAATAATAATGTTATGCATGTGTGTAAATTTAATACGCCGCCATCATGATTGAATTACATCCACCTCTTTTCCCTCAAAATGACATTCCTTTTCAAACCCGTCAAGTAATTAGGATCAGGAGGAATGAGGAACAAGTCGTTTGTGTGGGATGGATGATATGATAGGACAAAAAAGAAGCCGGGAACAAGTTCAGCGTGCTAAATCTTTTTTTCTCTTCACATGCCAGCACTCCCAGCATCGCTGAGCTTAAAGTCAGATTTTGCTGTTGTTGAACGGGGCAAGTACTGACTGACTGATCGTGAGTATGAGTCTTGTTGTTTAGCGTGAGTCGTCTACACTTTGATATCGTTTCCCCGTCAATTGGAGCCCTTCTCGGATTCCCTCCCTCCCTGCCTGCTTGCCTGGCTCCCTGTTCCGGTCTCAACTCTCTGAAAGGTTCCTCCTGAAACGACTAAAAGAAATCCTTGCCGGATATTTTGTTGAATGTTGAGATGAGGATCATTAGTTACAACGTCAGTCACACAAAGCGAAAAAAAATTGTGCTAGAGATCAGTTCCAGGATAAATATACATGCCTACCACTAGACTAGGACTCCGGTTAGGGAGGGACTTGTGTAGTAGAGAGGTAAAATAATATATAGGTGAAGATATTAAAAAGGGAGAGAGAAACTGCTGCGTATTATACTTATTATTATCATAGTTTGGCTCCTCCAACTAAACTCGTCGTCGTGTGTTCCTCCACTACTCAGTGGAGAGAGTGTTCAGTTGGGTTGGGAGTGAGTGAGCGAGTGAGAGTGAGTCAGTCAGTCAGTCAGTTTGTTTGAGTGGCTGGCTGGTGCTGGTGCTGGTGCTCTCCTCGAATTACATTATTGAAGGCTTTTTCCCTGTTGGCAACAGCTGCATCAGGTTGTCTTTCCTTTCCCTGTCGGCTTTCATTCTTCACCAAACCTACCTACTCATTTTCTTTGAGTAGCAGCCATTCATGTCAGCAAAAGCTGTTGACAAGTACACAACAGCTTTGTGCATCATCATCATCATCATCATGATGATCAACATCATCAGGTAGCAGCTCTCTTCTCTCCAACATGTTTTATCCCTCTCTCTTTCTCTCTCCTTTCAAGATCTGTTTCATTTCCGGACCGGGATCCGCTTTTACTTTGAACACCTAAAAAAAAGAAAGAAGAAGTGATGTGAATGATGTGATGTGATGAGGATAGTTTCCAACTGGGGAAGGAATCATTGAGATGTACAATGATGATGATGAGCAAAGTCCTGTCCTCTTCTTGCCTGCTTCGTTCGGGTTTATACCCCATATATAATAGGATCCATCCTACTCCTACTCGCATTCCTAGTTGAAACGGGATGCACTCCTTAGCTTCCGCAGGACTTCTTCTTTTTTATTCTCCTTAATTTCTTCAAAAAAAAAGTTTTGTCCGGTTGGCTGGGGGGAGGGGAAGTGCAGCAGCAGCAGCAGCAGTCCTTTTTCTGGAAATGATTATAACTCTGATGAAAATCCATTGAGATGGACTTTATTATTAAGGAGATATAATAGCTCAGAGCTCTGCCCAGTTGGAAGAGGAATTTAAGAGGAAAATAAATTGAAAGAAATGAGGAAAGTCGTCGTCACCGTATTGTTGAGTATATAGTTTTACAGAAGAAAGAAAAAAAACCAACAACGTTCCAACTTTTTTTTGTATTGAATTCCTTCCTGTAGCACATGAACCTTTTTTTAAAAGAAAAAAAAATACGAGAAAACAGTATCCATCCCAGACATTTTTTTCACTTGAGAAGCTCTCTCCATATTGTTGTTGCATATAAACTGTTTAATGATAGGACTGACTGAGTCGACCAGTTATTGAGTTGAGCACGGTGAAAAACTTTACTTTCCCATTCTTCTTGCTCCCTTTCCACCACCACCACCACCACCACCGGGATAATGATAGCTAAAGTGAAAAAATGGAATAATAGAGAGGAAAAATACAGGAGGAGAAAAAACAACAGGGAGACAATATGCTTCCCCGTTTATTAGCTCGCTGCAAAAGAACGGCGAGCTTATGACCTTGCCATGTCCGTCTGTCCGTCCGTCTGTCACGCTTATTTTTTGAAAACAATTTAATTATTTTGATGTGGGACTTTTGGGCTGGGTTGGTTGGTAAAGTCTATAGGGCGGGGGTGTTTCGCATGGATGATTGGTGACTCTCATACAGGTTAGATTTGGGGTGTTTTCGGATTGTTTAAGGTAGGTTTGGATTTGTTAGGTGAAATAGTCGTGGTTGGTGGGTGTTAGGTTGTAAAGTGTGTTTGGTTTGGTATGGTATGTAAGACCATAAGTTTGTTTCGAAAGGATTGGGCAGCGAGCTAAGTTATTCCGCTTGGTGGACTTGTTATAAAAGGGGTTTCTTCCAGAACGGAACACTTTCATTTGGGAATATATACGTAACGTACATTTCTTCTCTTCTGTTCTCTGCTCTGCTCACTTCAGAAAGAACCTGAGCAAAGTGATGCGGAAGGAAGGAAGTAAAAACGCTTTTTGTATGTATAACCCATTCCAGCACATATTTTTTTGTACGAAAAAAAGGTTCTTCTTCTTTTTCTTCCTTTTTTTAAAAAAGCCTTTATGCTGTTATATAATCATATAGTATATATATAGTTTGTGTGCATATTTGAGCGTTGAACATTGAGCGTCTCACTTTCTCACTGAGCCTCACTGAAAGTGCACCACCACTATCCCAAGTTTTTTTTTCTTCTCTTCTTCTTCTTCTTCTTCGTCGTCTTCTTTTGTTGCTTGGTGACTCTTTCTCTCTCTCTCTCTCTCCAGGCGAGCCTGGAAAGTGGAAAGTCATTGAAAACAGGAGTCAGTCTGTTGCACTTTATGAGTATGTTTCCCTGTCCTTCTCGTCGAGCCTCTCTTCCACTTTTTTCTTCTTCTCGTCTCTTCTCTCCTCTCTCCTCGTCGACTACTTTGTCTCCTTATTTTTTTTCGGTGAGAGTGGAAGTTGAGAGAGAGAGAGGGTAAGAAAAGAATAGTCGTTATGAAAAATCCTCAATAAAAATTCCACCAGCTTTTGTAGAGCATCGCATCAACTTAATGGCTTCCTAGATTGATTTTCCAAAGAGTCATTTTCCACGTTTCACCATTGTACGGCGCAATACCTTCACAAATGGGAAGAGTAGTGAGGGAGGAACGGGGAGAAAAAGCGGAGGACGGAAGAAGAAGAAGAAGAAGGAGAAGAAGAGTAGAGCAGGTTCTTTTATATATTTTTTTTTGTGTCGAGCGAGAGGGCTATACCAATACGAGGCGAGGTGGTGGTATGAGTGGGGAAAATATATAAGTGAATGAGGCCAGTGAAGAAAAAAATAAAAAGTAGAATGGTGGAAGGGAAAAATAAGAAGAAGAAGAAGAAGAAGAAGGGAGAAGTGGGAAGGATGACGACAAACGATGATGTTGATGATGCTATAGGTTTTTGTCTTCAAATAATAGCTAGACATCCAAGTTGATTCTTACTTTGCTCATTCCTTTTTTCCTCTTCTCTCTCTCTCTCGGGGAGAGCGTTAGCGCTTCCAAAAAAAACGAGTTGGAGGAACAAGAATGGAAGTGAAGGAACTATGAGAAAATTTGGGATGAGATGACTGGGAAAAACGACGACGAAAATCCATTGTTTGCCATTAACCACCTTTCTCTGAAATAGTCATGGAGGAGTCTTACTACGTTCCTTACGTTTGCGTTGCTCGTGTGTGTGTGTGTGTGTGTGTGGGCAGATTGGAATGGAACAAGGGGACTCCGCGCGACAAAAACACTGCTGACTTCCAAAATGTTCTAAAAAAAGTCGAGCTTGGACTGGGACTTTTTTTTCAACGTGAAGAAAAAAAGCAAAAAAAAACAAATAATCTTTTGCTGGCGTGAATCCATAAGCATACAAACTGTGTTTGGGGAAGGTATAAACAATTCATGGATCAAAGCAGGCTGGCTGGCTTTTGCATACACGGCGATGATGATGGTGGTGGTGGTACGGTGGCGTGGTGGAGGTGGCGGTGGCGGTGATGTTGGTGGAACTGATGATGCAGGCCATTGTCAACACGCTCTCGCTTGTTATGTGGAAAACTCTCAATTCTTGTCCCTATATGGTTTTAGTGCATGTTTATCTAGCGATTTGCCGTTCACTCTCAACGGTTTCCATTCCTTATTATCCATTTTGTTTACTGTCGCCTCCGCTTTTGACTATACGCAGCGTGTAGTAAAGTAGGAAGGAACATTTGCCTTTGAATTTGCTGCTGGAGCAAATATTCTCTCTCTCTCTCTCTCTCTCTCCACCCAGCTGAAAATAACTTTATTTTGTCATGGACAAACATAAGTATATCGGGATCTCTCTAGATCTCGTCGTCGTAAACAATGCCATTCCAATCATGCTCGGTCGCGGGGAAGGTAAGTAAGTAAAAAGCTAAAGGGAAGGCAGCTAACTTTTACCCTATGGGAGTCACCTGTGTGCCAGGGATTTTCCGAAATTGCACAAATTTCTGGTTTATTTATGGTTCATTAGTGTTCCAAAACCAAACCTGTGTCGGGTTTAATTGCCTAATACTACCTACCTTCAGCGGATTAGCATTTCTCTACACACAAAAAATACATACATATCCCATTTTGAAAAATAGGTGGTGGAGGTGGAGTATAGGAAGGAACCCACCACCACCACCACCTGCAAGGGAAATCCATGGAGTCCAGGGAACTCCTCTATGTAATACTCGGAAGAGTATTATAATAAAATCATGATGCTTGTTGCACTACCGCAATTCCATTCCTTCCACTCTGCCGCACAAATTGTTTTTTTTCCTGATAGTTCCAACAAGATGAATATATTCCTCCGTGAGTCTTAAAACAAAATCCTTGGTTGGAGCTGCTGCTGCTGTGCTCCCCTCTCCTCGCTGACTGACGTCCTTGAGCTTTTCCCTTGGCGCCGCGTATTATTCCTTCAGGCTTCTGCAGTTGCACACCAGAGAGAACACCGGAAAACCGGAATAATATTGAAAGTGAGGAGGAGGTGGAGGAGGAGAAGGGGGAGGGGGAGGGAGGGAGTGGAACAGATGCAAATTTGCATTTGACAAATCCCCCATTAATGATAATGCGGTGGTGGGGAAGCAGGGCAGAATATATCAAATTTTGAACGGTGGTGGTATAGTGCCTTGTCAACCTCCGCCTCCCCACCACCCACACCACCGTCACCACCACCCATCTTAAAAGCTTCCTTAAAAGGAATTTCGCAATCCGGTTGGGATATACGAGTATTTGAGCTGACAGTGTGTGGAATGGTGTGCATATGCATCCTGGATTGTAGCTGCAGAAAATATGCAGATGGAATGGAGGCTAACTGTTTCAGTAAAATAATTCATGATGCTCCCTCAATGAGAATGGAATGGCCTAATTTCCCATGCATTATAAATGATTTTATATTCCTATTTTGCATCCCAGCCTGTCCGGAATAATATATATCGTGTCGGGGGGCTCCTACTAGTTGAATCAAGGCTCTGAGTTACTTCTCCCATGAATAATTTCCTGCTGGAACAAAAAAAAGTACTGCGATGACGGGATCACCGCAGCAAAGAACGGCGATATAGCCCGAGATTCTTTCTCCTCCTGTTTTACAGGATAATATTTTTGGCGGAAATGCAAGGAAGGAAGATGGAAAAGAAAGACGTTATAGAAAGCTCTGTCTGGAGCGGCTGGTGCAGCATTAAACACTTTCTTTTTCTCTTCTTCTGCTTCAAAAAAACGCACTTTGAAAGTGGGGATATATATATTCACTTCCGATTAATCCTCAACTTTGTTCCAATACTTTGGGAGGATATTCCGGAGAAAAACAAAAAAAAATCACCAACTTTTCCCCTCTCTTCCCTCCCGCTCTCTCTCGCCTCCTCCTTCTTGCATAAATCGAGATAAACTTAAAGCCACACACAAAGTTATACTATTACGCGAAAAAGCGAGCAAGTTGTGAATTTTGTTTTTTGGGAGGAAAAAATGGGAAGAAGAAGGCATCTCTCTACCTACACGAGCATTTTCTCGGGAGGAACAGTAGCAGCAGCAACATTGTTTGTACAATTTCCACTTGTATTATGTATATATCCCTCCATTATCACGATTTGTTCAGACTCTCACGATCTGACTTGAAAGATGGGTAAAAAAATGCTTTTCTTCTTCTTCCTTTTATATAATAATGCAGGTTGAGTGACGAATGTCGAAAAAAAACTTTTTTTCTACATAGTAAAGAAGATGTCTTGAAAATGCACCTTTCTCCTTCCCCTCTACCTTTTCTTCCTTTCTTCCCAAAGTCCCTTGAAAGCCCTTTCAAGATATTCAAGATCAAGAGGCTCTTTCGGGAGAGAGAGAAAAAAAAGATTTGTCATGTGTATTTTACACTTTTTTTGTGCCTCCTTGCTTGGAGACTATAAACCCCAAAAAATCGGTGGTGGTGGTGGTCTCTGAAGGATCGCACAGCTTTTCCCGGAGCCTTATCCTCCGTTCTTGTCAGTAGGTTGCAGCGACTGAGTGTTCTGTGTACACACTCTCAAAATATATCTAGAGCTTTGCTGGAGGATATATATATATAGTCAGTCATTGATAGTGGAAAGGGGTGGTGGGGGTGGAGGGCGGATTATACTTATTTTCAGTGGTTTTATGTGGAAAAGTCAATCTTGAGGATTTTCAAGCCTCCAGCGGAAAGGGCACCCAAGGAGCAAATTCAATTTTCACATTCTTCACCTTTCCCTCCTCTCCTTCTTTCTCCTCCGAGACGGAGGCGAGGCGAGGCGAGGAGGGGATGAGTTAATTAGCGGCTGTGACATTATCATTTACTCAATGAATGACATTATTTTATTATCATTATTATTATTACGCGGCGACGAGGAAAAAGGTCAAATAATTGACGACGACGAGAGCTCCGCTCCGCGTGAGTACGCGGCGAAACTCTTTTTTTTTAGCGTTTTAAGAGAAGATTTATGAGGAGGAGAGGAATGGGGAAGACGACACTTTCTTGGCGTCTCCGCCGGAACAGCGGAAATTGATGAGTTTATATTCCGTGTAATTAAAATGGGTGAAAAATCCCTTGAGGCTCTACGGATTTCACACTTTTGAATTCTATTATAATTATTATTATTGTCGTTTTTTTTGCAGAGTGGGCGAAGAGGGAGATTGGGACACGAGTGGAGGGATAGTGACGGAAAATAACCGAACATCATATCAAGTAAGTAGATTTTAATATATAAGTATATATAGTCTTCCAGAGCAACGGAACGAATGTGCTCTATATATATGCTATTTCTCTAGAAAGGACAAAAAAAATCTAATAATATTTATTTTCCATCTCTGAAAAAGGTTGTTGGACTCCAGCCATTTACAGTGTACAGCTTCCGCGTCGTTGCAGTTAATGCCCTTGGAAGAAGTCCACCGAGCAAGGAGTCCTACTATTTTGTAACACTACGGGAAGGTAAGAAAAAAAACAATTTTTTTTATCTCTCTACCCACCTCACCTCCACTTGCATTTGCATGGTTTCCCTGCCAATAATACAATCATTTGAATTGTTTTTCCTAGGGATAAGTATGTAATAGCAATATTATCCATTTTCGCGACCAAATCCTTCCTCCCTATTTTTGGGATATATATATATAGACAATAAAAGAGGAAGGAATAGATATTATTTCAAACGTGGGCCAAGTAGCCAAAATGTGTGTGAGGATTGTCGATCCCCGCCACCATCATTTTTTACTTTTAATGAGCTTGTACTTTCGAACCAACATGTAAATTAAGTGGTTGCATGCATGCTCCAAAATGTTGCACAACAACTTGCCGGAAAGAAGGAAACAATGAGAGACAGAAGAGGTTGACTAAAGGGAAATTAATTTAGCCGGGGCCCAATCTAACCTAACCTAACCCTACCTCCTCCATCAAAAGCGTTTCCATTTTGTAAACCGGTGTGGATGGAGTGTAGAGTAAATGGGACAAGTTGAGAGTAAACTTGAGAGAGAGAGAGAGGGAGAGAGAGGAATAAGTGCCAGATTTTTTTTATCTCCCTTTGAATCATTTTATCTTTTGCAATTCTAAAAAGCAAAGGGAAAAGTACATAGATCACTAGCTCATAGTCACTCTCAAACAGAAAGAGAATGAGAGAGAGAGAGTACTTATTTTCTCAGCCTTCCACCCTTTTCTCCCGTTTTCCTACTTTTTTTTTGCACAATATGTGAAATCCAGTCGGTGTAGTCGAATTCGTCGTCGTCGTGGCTGAGCTAATGGGCTAGTTTTTGTTTGTTTGTATATGTCTCTCTCTCTCTCTCTGGCAAAAGTAAGTCTTGTTGCTTTTTACTTTCTTTGAACTCACCAGAGTGATTCTATCCTCTCTAGGAGAGAAAAGTTGGCATGATGGGACTCTCTCTCTCTCTCTCTCTTTCTGTGTGTTTGAGCCATAGAACAGCCGTCCACTATCAACCATTTCCTGGTTTATAATACGAGCCCTCCTCTCTCTCTCTCTCCTTTAAAATTTTGTGCATGTAACATTCATTAATACTTTTCACAACTTTTGCAAAACTTGACAACTTAAGTTAACCCTCAAACTGGCATAATATAGTTCTCTCCAGCTCCATAGCTCCAGCTCCACACTGTTCCTCCATGGAACCCACACCACACGTATATATGACCAAAGTGGTTAGTAGGTTTCGCCCTTCTTCTTTTTTAAGATGGCAGTTTTGGACGACGACGAAGAAGAAGTGAGTGAGTGAGCCGCTGCTGTAATGAAAATATTATTGCAAGGGAGATCGTGGATCGTGGTGGCATGGCGTGGAGCTCTGCTGCTATGGTCCCCCAAACATACATATATATATACCTATATATAGTTTGACTTGACTCTTGTGTCTTGCCGAAATAATTCTTAAGTAGAGTTGGGAGTAGTAGAGTTGCAGATTTTTTTTTCTTCTTCCTTATGCTCTCCTTCCTCCAAGTAATAATAAATGTGTGTGTGTAGCAGCGTCAACCCTCTCTCTCTCTCTCTGGCCAAGTAGCTCGGTGGCAGTGGTGTCTAATCCCAGATACACAGCACAATCTACAGAGCCACCGACTTTTTTCTCCCGACTTGTGCATAACTTTGAAATTGCTCTGTTCTCCCTGGTCGGAGGGAGCAGTTCCACAAGGAAATTTTAAAGGAGCGAGAGAGAGAGAGAGGGTTATCATATCCAGAATATTATCCTAGATATCAACTGCGCTCGTCTTACTTAACTCGCTAGTTGTAACCACTTGAGAAAGGAGGTTTCCAAGGAGGAAGGAGTATAATGTAGGTTTTGGAGATGTTGTTAGTGGAGGAGAAGATGGTGAGCGTATGGTAAGTAAGTACTTATGTGCTATAGATATATATATACGTAGCCCTATATATATACTTATATATTCCAGCTTTTAAAGTCTTGGAGTTTATAAGAGGCAAGGATGATGGGAGTCGAGTGGATGAATATATATGTGTTTATGAAACGAAGCGGAATGGTACAATGGTTGTGTTAAAATGTACTCAAAGCGAGTGTGAGTAGTGCAAGTAATAAAGTGGGCTGGATTTTAGTCTTCTCTATAAATCTAATGGGAGGCAGCAGACTTCTCAACCTCGTACTAGCAAATTACTAGAGAAAATATTACGACAGCTCCAACTTTTTCCTTGTGACTCCTCACACGAGGATGGAGATGGAGGACGAAGGACGGGAGTAGTAGTAGAGAGGCATGAGGAAAGGGAAGGAAGGAAAGGAAGGAAGAAGGAAAAAGGCATTTTTTTTAGAGACGGCTCTTCTGTGTGGTGATCATTGTGATGTATGCACATGAGACTCGTTGCAATAATATATGGAATAACAGATGGTTGACAGTCTTGTGGTCGGTTTGAGCTAAAGCACACACACACACACATTCTCTCTCTCCACCAAACTATTCCTCCGAAATAAAATGTGCGGTTACTACTTACTCTCACTTTCTCTCTCTCTCTCTCTCTCTCTCTAACCGTCGTGGTCCCGGGGTGTTTCACATCATTTTCATACTGAAAAAAAAACACCCGAAAAAACCGAGGTTCCTTTCTCCAACAAAGCTCCTCTACTAAACGGCGAATGTGTTATGTTATGCGAAATGTAAAACGGTAGTAATGGTAGCGGCTGAGAAAAGGTTTTACTACGAACATTGTCGGATGAATATCATTTCTTCTTCTTTTTTGTACCGGATGGGACCTGCCTGGCCTGGTACTAATAAAAAATTATGTACACACACTTGGTGAGCTCCACTCCGCTCCAACCTCCACGCATTCCATCCCACTCCACGCCGCCACTCCTGCTGCCGCTCCTGCTCCTCTGCTGTCACTGTCAAGCAGTCTTTTTTGTGTTCCCTCCTTGTTTTCAGGAAACCACGAGCGTTGTTGTAATGACATGTAATGAATAATTTCCCACTTTCCACTGTCATTCTTCTCCACCAATTCTAATTTAATTTTTGAACCTTACTCCTCCAGCAAGAACTCCAGCGCGGTCCTCCCATATCAATCAACAGATTTTTTAAAGGGTTAAATAAAAAAAAGTGTTTCCACGCGAGAATGGAAACCGACAAGGGAACCTGGGAAATATATATAGCCACTACGCAATAGGCAACATATAGAGGCCAGGTGAAAGCAAAATGTGTTGTTTCGAAAAAATGGAAAAACAAAACTTATAAACAAAAGCTGGATGGATATATATATATTCTTATTCTTCCTTTTCTCTCCTTTTTTATTTATTTGAGCTGGTCGGATAATCTGATGGATGAGGGGGAGCACGAGCACACGCTGAATGAAAGAGAAGAATTTGGCATTCAAAGGAACAAGTTGTCTGGGATTCTCGTAGAAATGAAAGCCAGCTATTACGATGAAATGTTACTCTCGCTCCACTCGGAGCTCTTCTCCCTCTCACCACATCAGCTAGATTATATATAAGTATTCTATATTTTTTTTTCTTTTATTTCTACAACCAACCAAATGTATGTAAGAAGACTAAAAAACCGTCATAAAGTTTTATTCCCGTCTTACAGTGTTTTTTTCTCTCTCTTCTTCTTCTTCTTCTTCTCTCCTTTTCTTTTCTTGACTCAAGCCTACCAATACTACTACACATTCTCTGCTGTTGTGTGTTAAGTGAGTCTAGTCATTAGTCATGTTCGTGTAGCTCATAGGTTATTCGAAAAGATGACAGCCATTTTCAACACTCTCATTTGTCATTGTTGTTCTCTCTCTCTGGCTGGATGGATAGAACAAAATCAAGGAGTTTTATAGCCGAGGATGAGGGGACTCGAAGGGAATTTTTGCCCCTTTGAATCCCCCATTTTTCTCTTTGTTGTCAACCACACAGGAGGAGTTGGAGGAACGAGATATTTGTTGGTGTTGCTCTATAATATATCTATACTCATATATCCAGTGTTTTTTAGTTGTGGCAGCTCCTCCAGCTCCGCCACGACGACGTGTACACAAGCTGAAGCTACCTATGTACATTACCTGGAGAATTGAGGGATTAAAGTGTGTCACACTTTCATCTATCATTGTATCTAAAGCCTGAAAGTCGGTTGCGGAACCACCGCCACGTGGAGCCCACAAAAACGACACAAACAAAAGTAATCGTAGTTGTGTGTAGCATGTGTGTGTCGTCGATCCTATAATCGGTTTCCTCTGAGTTGTTGTACCCTTCCACCCTGGATTTCCGAAAAACACACACACACACACACACACATGTATTTTATTTATTTGTTCGGTGAGGATTACTCAGGACGATGATGACGATGACTGAGTTGCCGAAAATAGAAGAAAAAACACTTTGTAGCTCTCTCTTTCTCTTTCTGCTCCTGCAATTATTATTGTGTATAGCCAAGTTTTAAAATCCGCTGTGTGTGGATGGATTTGTCTAATAATGTTATAGCCCAGTTTTGACAACACTCATTCCGCACGTTCTTCAAATTTCTTGGAATGCGGTGTCTCTCTCTGTCTCTCTTTCTCTCTCTCTCGTTTGGAGGAGTCCCTCTGGATGGAGTGTATAACCAAGTTGCCGGAATATAAATATGTGCCAATTAAAATGGGCTCCTCTATCCATGGAATGAATGGGGAAAACTTTGTCCCCAAATTATTAGGAGCGGGGAGTAATCAGCACGGGATGATAAATGTAAAACATGTATAATATTCATTGTCTTTTCTTCTTCTTCTTCTTCTGCTTCTCCTCCTCCTTTTTATTTTGGAGTAGCTCACTTGTAACGAAATTCCGGGGCGGGAGCAAGGGGCATCCACTCCTGCCAACCATATAAATATATACATATATACCAACACCAACCAGTGCAATGCAATGCTGGATGATGACGATGACGATGCTATATTGCTACAGCTTTTGGTGGAGCTCCCATGCATGGGCACTGGGGTGAAAGACGAATTAGAGTAGTCTGCTGACTGAGAAGGACAAAGGGGAAAAGAGAAGAAGAAGTTTGTGGAAAGTGTACACATATGTGTGCGGTGGGCCCAGTGGCTTGCAAACGGGATTCTACTTAATAAAATGAATTTTCTCTCTTGTTCTCCTCTCTGTCGAGTACACCAAGTAGGAGTAGCCTGCTCTCTCCTCCTTTGATTCCCTCCATGGAGGGATAGCAGTAGTATGACAGAGAACTGGTACGCCGAGCTAGGCAACTACTATAACTAACTATATACTTAGTTATCATATAAGAAGAGTATTTTAGAGAAAAAAGTAGAAAGTAGTAGTAGTAGTCTAGTGAAGCCTATGTGAAAGAGAGAGTGAGTGTGTGTGTGTGGCCATATAAAACGGGTCTCCGCTTAACAATGAGTTTTTGCGGCTGGCTTGTGGCATCTCATTGTCTTGCTGGTGAGTTCATTTCTCTCTTTTGCAACTACTACAAGTTTTGTTGGAACCTTTGTTTTCTTCTCTCTTTTGTCATAAGTTTCCTTGTCAGACTATTACTACTGTTGACAGAAACAGGAGTGCTGCTACTGGAGTGAGTGTGTGTGTGTGTCTGTGTGTGTGTGCTAGTGGCACATTGCTATATAGCACTACTCCCATCCACCACCACCACCACCGCCACTACCACCACCATCCACCACTTCTAACCTTTTATACTTTATAATCTCCTCCGTCGTCGTCCTCCTCCTCCCCTTCCTCCTATACTACTCCAAAAAAAACTCCCAAATATCCCTCCTCCACACCACTCACTATATATAATCAGCATTTTTTTTGTCCCAAAGGGAGATATAGAGAAGTTTTACTTGTCCTTTCTTCTCGGATGGATTACGGGATTCTCTGTCTACTTTTCTAGTAGCCTTTTCATCACCACACATACAGACACACACACACTCACTCACTCACGAAAACCTAGTCCTCCACCATTCCATATTATATACCATATCCACTTTTTTTATCCTCTTCTACAGTATTTTTTTTTTCTTTTTTGTGTAGTCGTAGTCACATGAGTTATTTCAGGGTTTATGGGAGTGGGGTGTATGAAGACAGTATTGTTGTCGTTGATTTGTGGGTACAACATATGAAGAATTACGATAGAATCACTAGACCTACTTTTTGTTTCACTTTCTCCCCTCTCATTCATTCATTTCTCTCGAGGCAGTTTCCTCTCTCTCTCTCTCTCTCTCTCTTTCCCTTTCTCTCCCTCGCTTGTGCTTGTAGAGGAGTTGGGCAAAAGGAAGGGAAAAAAACCTTCAAGTGCATTATATTATGTCATGCGGCAACAACCCTTTTTTTCTGGCTGAGACAATGCCTCTCATGACAAAAAAAAAGAATCCATTGTAGGTCAGTAGGACCCTTTGTGTCATTTGTAATTTGGAATCGACAAGATTTTTCTTCTCTTTTTTTCATTATTTCTTTTTTCACCTTGTTTCTGCTCAGAGAGAGAGTTTGGTAACTAGGGTAACGATGAAGATTAGGGAATGGAACTAGGCTAGGAAGAGGAACCCAATTAATAACAAGAATTCTGGGAATGCAATGCAAAAACTATATACTCTTCATTTCCAATGACTACTCGTCAGAGCTGATTGTGAGTCGTCGTCGTCGTCGTCAACGACACTCTTCTCTACTTCTTCTTCGTCTTGCTCCAGGAATACTAGATTGAGTTCCCCGAGTTGTTTTCCACAGAGAGAGGAATATATAGAGAGGTTCAACCTCTTGCTCCATTTTTTCGTTAGTACTTTCACTCTCTCTCTCTCTCTCTCTCTCTCTCTCTCTCTCTCTCTCTCTCTTCCACGAAGACCCACTTGAGGTTTTGAACTTCCATTGATTTAATTCAATTTACTAGGGATTTAACTTGAATACTTTTAGTTTTTCGTTGGGAGTGGTGGTGGTGCTCCTCCTGCATAACCAGTTCTTCGACATTCTCAAATGCGTACGTCGTTCGTTTCCTTCCTTTCCTCCTCCTTTCTCTCTCTCTAGTGGATCATTACTTATCATTGAGATTTTATTAGGTTCTCTGGATTGCAGCTCACTTGAGTACTCCGTCGTCTTTGGAATAAATTCAAATGCGTTTCCAGATGATGATTACGAAAAAGGGGGAGAGGAATGAATATGGGCTGCAAGCAAGCATACATAGACTACGTAACGTAACGTATATATAAGTATATAGCTTAACTGGCGCCGAGAGTAGTACGACGACGAGAGTAAGCAAAAAAAAATTCAGTAAGTACACAGTTTCTGCTAATGGTCCGTTTCTCAGTAATATCATCCCTGAGCAGATTAGAGTTTTCCGAGGCTGAGGCTGAGGCTGAGGCAAGGCGAGGAGAGGAGGTTAAGTGGCACAACACCCAGCCAGCTCCTCCGTCGCGGCTTCAACAACAATTTCCTCCCGTTCCTCTTGTACTGGTGGAAAATGACGGTTGCACAAAGGCTTGTGTCTATCTATCCAGTTGTTGTTAGTTGTTGTATGCGTATAGAAACATACTAAACTGCATTACTTATTTGAAGGAAAAAAAAGCTACAAGGACTACAACAAAATGTTTGAGTCGCTGTGAGAGCAGGCCTGCTACGTACGTGTGTTGCTTGGGTTGGAGGAGTGCGAGGAAATATGCAGGCAGCCTCCAAAATTCCTTTTAATTTGAAGAGGTGCGAGAAACTGTGAGGGAAATGATATAACTCTTTTTTGGCTAATTATATAAGCACAACGGTAGAGAGAGAGATGGGATGGGATGAATGACGCTAGTTTTTGTTGTTCACTCAAGTAAGTGCTACAAGGAAGAAGAGTGTTGTTACTCTGTCCGTGGGAATACAAAATTCCTCCTCCTCTTGTGTATTTTCCATATACACTCCACTCCACTCCTCTTTTTTTGGAGGAGAAACCTAGTGCGGTGTTATTTACATTGAGAAGTATGGAATATAGGATATTATTATGGAGAGAGAGAGAGAGAGAGATTTAGGTTTGCAAAAGGTGCACCCATCTAGATTTTTGGGATTTCTCCTTGGTGTTGTGCTAATACAAGCTGAACTGAACCAACAGCAATAATATGAGCCAGGCTTTCACGCTTATTTTTTCCAGACAAAATAAAAATGGTGGAGGAAGGAGGGAGAGAGAGAGAGAGATGGAGGAAACGGGTAAAATGGGCTCTCTCACTCCGGCTTACGTCGTCCACATAGAGCCATCTTAATGTTGACCGGCTTAAGAAGAGCTAATATTAAAAGAGGTTTCGAACAGCCGAGAGCCGCGTAATTACAGTCAGTATTTTTTTTTTTTGAGAGGAAGGAATTTCCTGTACGCGTGTCTCCTTCCCTTCCCTTCAGTTCAACCTGGAGTGAGGTTTTTAGGTAGGAAGAGAGAGGAAAGGGAAGTAAACCGTGTGAGAGAAAAAAAAGAGGGGAAACGGAAGGGTTTTTTTGTTGAGTTGAGTTTCTCTCGAGAGTCTGGATAAGAGGGAAGTGGCTGAATAGCAGCTAGTTAAAAATTAGGATTAATTTAGTAGCAATTTTGTCGCTTGGGTGGTGCTTATGAAGGGAATGAATGGAGGAAGGAGCGGGAGGTGGAGGTGGAGGAGGGCAACCCAGAGCGTTGCGAATGAGCCCCGGGCCAAGAACTTGGACGCAAAGTGGTGGTGGAGGGAAATGAAGCAAGAATTTGTTTTTACCCGGAAGAACTTACCAAATGCGCGTTCACGTTCACTGAAAAAAGGGTGCGCTAACAAGGTTTGCCACCCTACCACCACCACCCCGGTGACAAACTTGTAATATTAAGCGGAGGGAAAAGCCAAATTTAATTTTGAATTTCGACTTTTAAAAAATTGGATGATTATCGGGAAAACTGGGAGAGCCCACCAAAATATTGCATTGAGCTGGAATGAGAGAGGCTGGGCGAAAATTGACAAAAAAAACATTCAAGTTGTTCAATTAAGAGGTCGTCCTCGGAGTGGTGGTAGGTGTACAGGAAGGAGACCCACCTTGCGATTCCCTCCATTTGTTCCCTCCACCAACAAAGGGAGAAGAGAAAAAAAACTGTATGCATCATCCTATGCCTCCACATTGTGTTTCCTCCCTGGAGACAATGTCATTATGTTTATTTTTATACAAAAAACGTACTCCTTCCTGCTACAAAGGAAACCATGTTAAAATCATCTTTTGCTTGGGTGATTACAAGCAAACTCGGAATTCTTTTGCAGACACAAGACACAACAACGACGACATTCCATACAATATTCTTATTCTTGGCTTGCCTCCGGCACGCATATAATTGTGTAACTCTGCAAAAAAAATAATAATGACTTTTTGAAAATCTTGTTCTTCTTCTTCTTATTATTATTCCATTCCAAACGGAGACGTTTTTTTTAAATATTATCGCTAAACATGCCGTGCGAGTTGTTCATTCCAGCGAGGAATTAATATAATCGGTGGAATGGCCCTCAATAAACATTAGCGTATCAGAAAACAAGAATATTAAATTTGCTGCTTCTTCTCCTTCTGGAGGCATCAATATCCTCAAATATTTAGACCACGCTATAAGGGTTCGGGCCATGACGACGACACTTTTACACAAAAACTCACTTTTCGCCGACATGTGTCTCATTTTTATGGACGAATATATATGGGGCCACTTGCTGCGGAGGAGTGACAGTGGCATAACAACAGGACCATATTATTGCTGCCACAGTTTTTTTTTCTTTTTTAATTTTTCTGACTCATGTCCTCTGTCCACCACACAGTTCAGATTAGTGAGGGCTTGCTTCGCCGCTGCTCTTCCTTCCGTGGCAAGAGCCCATTTTGTTTGTGGAATCTGAAATGGTTGCCCAATTTTGATTAAAAATCCTGGTAATTGTGTGGAGATGCACAAGTCATTTCGATAAATATGAAATGGGGGAGGATTACACGACTATATTGCCACTTGAATAAGTGAGTGAGGCTATAAAATCCGTCCATATTAAAAAATGAGTGGGGTAGCAGAGCTGAGGGGTGGGGGAAGGGAGGGGGGAGTTGTTGTGTGAGCTGGCTCGTTCGTTTTGAGAAGAAACAAAAAAAATGGATTGGTTTTGCATTGTCAGTTTTGTTTTGTTTTTTTATTATTTTTTTGTTGGAAGGGTAAAGTACATGCATCAAAGTTGACGGGAAGGTGGCATTTCGTGCATGTTTTTTTGTTTCCTGTTTTGTTGGAATGGAGAATGGAAACACACACACGCATGTTGTTTGTGTATCAAAAAAGATTGAAAGAAGGATTGGATGGATTGGGTCCAAGTGGGCACAACTTGCATGAGTTTTTTATTTTATTTTATTTGATATATGCGCTTTGAATGGGATTATATGATGCCATATGTGATTCTCATAAAAAAGTTGTAAAAAAGAAAGTTGTGCAAGTAAAAAGGAATATGTGTTTTTTTGTTTTTTTCTACAAACACACACACACACACACGTGTGTTATGTAATGTCTTTTTCGGTGTATAAAGGATGGAGTTGTTGGAGGAGTGGAGGAAACTCCAACCAACCAACCTCTTGACAACTCAATATATTAAATGATTCTGAAAAAAAGAATCGTCTGAAAGATCGTCGTCGGTGGTGGTGGTGGTGGTAGTAGTAGTAGTAGTAGTAGCAGTAAATGTTGGAGGAGGAGGGATTGGAAGTTGAATGGGTTGATAACAAGAAGTGCAAATGGTTTGACATTGACAGTTCCTGATGGGAAGCCGACAATAACAGCAGCCCAGAATGCCAGTTCGACGTCAATTCGATTGGCATGGAGACCTCCCCCGAGACATTCCCTTCATGGAGAATTTTTAGGATATCGCTTGGCGTTCCGACCTCGTGACAAAGGACCTGACTCAATCCAAGAGATATACATCAGGGATCCCAACATTGAGGTAGAGTACACACACCGAAAAAAACTCCTTTTTTTATAACTTTATAAGTATATATAACTTTTACTCTCTTCCTCTCCACTTTAACGTCCTCCTCTGCCACATATTATATACCTATAAAATATGTCGAAAAAAATGAAAGGCTTCATTGTCCATAAAAGAGGCGCGGAGGGAGAGCGTGTCACAGGCGTTTGGTTTTTGGAGGAACGAACGAAGGAAAAAAAGGGAAGCCATCAATAACCTATAACCAGGATGTTTATGCACATGCAATTTAAGAAAGAAGTAGAAGCAACAGAGAAGAGAAATAATAAAGAAAAGTACAACAATTCTTCTGACGGATTTTTAAGTGAATTCCTAACCTCCAAAGAGGCCCAACCCAACAACATGGCGTAGTAGTAGCTCATTCTTTTAACAATACACAATGGACGAGTCTGACTGATTGTGAGTCTGCCGAGCCTGGCGGAGGAGCGTTGTGAAAGGGAGTCAGTCCATCAAGTGATTAAAGAACAATTTCTCGAAACATGTTTAATTCGCAATAAAGGCGAAGTGGTAGTAGTGTAGTGTTGAACACTTTTCGCACAGGAAAAATAATAATAATAATAATAATCCACTTCCACCTGCTCAATAGACTCCTCGACTCTTTGAAAGGTCCCAAACCAAAGGGTTTTGTAACATGAACTATAATTCCCATTTTTTTCTCTCTTATTCTTCTTCTTCTTCGATTTTGTGGATATATATATATAATATAGGTAAGTATATTCGGATCGGATATACACTTTGTAGTAGTAGCAGAGCAGAGCAGAGAAAAAGGGTTGACCTTAGCAGTAGTAGTAGTAGTGGTGGAATTCACTTTTTTCCCTTAATAAAACGTAATTGGCATCATTTATGATGATCATAACGGTTTATGGCGACATTTCAGCTTATTCATTCACTCCAACTCGTTATAACCGGGTGTAACAATAGGATAGATTGACTTGAGAGTCCAACAAGAAACAGGAAAACGGAGAAAAGGCGAAGAAGAAGAAGAAGGAGTGTAGGTTGGAGAGGATATCGTTATCTGGTAGTATTGTACCATTTCAGTTAATTTTATGACTGGTGTAGTACTTAATAAAAAATGATTTTTTTTCTCTTCGTTTCTCTATATCCTCCTGTCCTTTCTTCTTATTTCAGAGTTATACAATCCAAAGTCTGCAGACGTTCACACAATACTTGGTCTCCTTACAAGTTTTCAATCCGGAAGGACTCGGTCCACCAACCACCGTCGCTGTAATTACCGACGAAGGAGGTGAGCAAAAAAATAATACTAATAATAGTAAATCCTAAGTGGCTAATGGTTATATCTATAGCCTATCAATCAATCAATACAAGTCGCATTATACGTAATTCCTTGTCATCACATCACATCAGTTCATCATCATTCATCCCAATACATTCCGTTGCAAATCATATAATAATCATATATGAACAGAGCTCTCGACTCATACTCATCCGAAACAAAACCTGTAAAAATTTCATAAATTACCTAGTTCATAAATTACGTTAAACGAGGGAACTCCGATCCGACACTCCGACCAACTCATTTTTGTAGAAGCTGCATAATATTGGTAGTCTCCAGTCAAATTAGAAGATATTATGTTGAGCGAGGAGGAAGGAGACAGTTTTTCCTAGTTACGCTCCTAGATAAACGTGTGCCGCCGGAGTCGAGGTGTAACATCTTGCAAGGATCATCATCAAGACGGGGAAGAACAGGGAGAATCCTCCGCTAGTTTATGATGGTTTCATCCCGGGATGTGTCTACTGGGACCTCTGAGCAAATTCTTTTGCTTTTTCTGTCCTTTCCTTTTTCCAACGTGAATATACTACTTTACTTTAGGTGGAGCGGGTGGGTGGCATTTTAAAAAAATGAACTTCTCGTTAGTAGCCATATAGCTTCGAAAAAGATAATGACAAAGGTAATAGCCCTTCTTCCCACAACTTGAATATTTTTCTTTTTCTTCATATTTTTCACCCCTCCTCGCCCCGCACCACCATGACACTGCACTACTGCAAGGTCTCTCAAAGCATCGAATTAGAGAGGAAAGGTGCAGGCTGGGAGAGCTCCAAAGGGGAATAATATTTTTTTCTTCTTCTTTTTTCTTGTCTGGTTCTCGTACTCCACTCCTTTATCTGGTTCTGGTTCTCTCTCTAGTTATGGAGGCAGGCAGAGAGGGAAGGAGAGAGAGATAGAGTGAACTGAACTCCCAAAATCGTTATCTTCCACTTTTCTTTTCTCTCCTCGCCTCTCTTCTCCTCTCCCTCCACAACTTGCTCACCACTTTACCTTTATACCCATTTCCCCATTGCAACAACTTGTCCCTAACTAAAAGTAAAGTAAAAAATATATATGTATATATATGCCTATGGAATATTATGGTATGCATGCACATTCTCCAACCCACCACCACCGCACAACATGAGTGTGAGAATAGAGCCGCCCGCAGTAGTAGTAGTAGTAGTAGTAGTAAAAACGGGGTGCATTAATCTAGCTCTATATAATATGTAAGAGTTTTGAAGAAAATGTGGAGAAAGGGAGAGAGACTGGGCGCAGACTGGAACTGGAATGCAATAAGTTTGGTGAACTTTGTCCATAACGGGGAGATAGTAAAAATGGGGTCTTGGTGGATGAGGGTTTTGTGTAGATGATTCCTCCAAGGTGGTAAACTTTAAAAGGGCTACTTTCTCCTCCAAATGTACCATGACGCAAACCAATATGTCAATCATTATGTGATAATCTTGGGATCCTTTTAGGGCGACTCTGGGAGTAGTAGTATAAGCGAATTCGGTCGGTCGTGCTTAAGTATTTCCTTAAATTAATGCTCTGAAAGAATAACCAGAGGAGGCTTTGCTGCAATATGTTTTTAATTGGCAGAAGAAGGAGAAAAAAAAATCCTTATTGCAACTTACCTCAAAAGAGGAGGAGGAAATTTGGGTTTATTGAATGTTCCCACTTGACTGAAGATTTATCCAAGCTTTGATGCGATTTTGAGAGGAGAGAGGGAAAAAAGGAGCTGGAGAGTGTCAAGGAGAGAGAGAGGGAGAGAGAGAGAGAAAGTGGGAACAAAGTTCAACAGTTTCGGATTCCCGAATTTTTTTTTCCTCCCTCCCGAGAACCCTATTTCCGTGTGGCAATATAATACAAGAAATTGGGATTTTGGGATCATGAAACCATTGAAATTCAGTCAGCATTCAATTCAATAATATATTAGGCAGGTTTCTTTCTCCTCCTCCTTGCTAGACTTATATATAACATATTTTTTGTTAAATCTGAGGAGGAGGAGGAGGAGGACTACTGGGTACATACCCTCTAACCAAATAATATATTAGGCAGATTTCTTTCTCCTCCTCCTTGCTAGACTTATATATAACATATTTTTTGTTAAATCTGAGGAGGAGGAGGAGGAGGACTACTGGGTACATACCCTCTAACCAGATTTGATTGTAAACGGAGCTCTTTTTTTATTAGCCACAATTTCACTTCTCTAGTCCTTTTCCCCGTCGAAAGTTGACGGGGATATAGAGGAGGAGGATGAGGAGGAGGAGATACATAGGTATACATATATATAGTGCGCCAGTAGTGGTGGTGGTGGTTGGTTTCGTTTCGTTGGTGGTGTATTTTTAGTTTTTTTTTGGAGCTGTGTTGGAAAAAAAAGAAAGAGAAGAGGTGTAGGTTGGCTCCCCCAGATTTAGTATAGGCGGCTCAAGGATGAGTTCTAAAAAGCTGGAATCGATTACTTCGTAAGGAACTTTAACTATATCAGATTCATGGAGAGACAACTTACTTTCCAAGGAAGGTTGACTTATTCCCTGAGTCTCAATAAATCACTCAAAAAAAACCTCGTGTGCCTAGCCTTGGATTTTGTGAAAAGTCGTTTTCCCCTTTACCTCCACTCTCTCGTTTTTTCCCCTGCCGTTGCTGCCACCGCCACCGCCGCCGTGGTATGTAAGTTGGGGAAGAAGAGGACCTCTGTTTTTTTCTCTCTCTCTTCTTCTTCTTTAAAGGAGTGGTGGTGGAAACCGGAATACCATCATGTTTTCTCTCTCTCTCTCTCTTCATGTCCTACACTGAATCTTAGTTCCACTTAGTCCTTACGATTCCTCAGAGCAATAGAATCGTTTTTAAAACAACGATAAATGTGCACTTTTACTAAGGTTGAAATGCATCTTCGTTCCCTTTGAGATTTGTAACAGCTTCTCTTTTCTCACCGAAAAGGGAACGACGGCACGGCACAAAAAATAAACGCGTGTATATTATATAGTCCCTCTCCACTTTTAAGGCAGCAACGAAACCTCTAAAAAAAGCTGGCTAAACTCACTCAGTCAGTCAGTATAAATATACGGGTTTTTATATATGCAGATAGCTTTAAAAAGAGGAAAAGGAAAGGAAGCCGGGGCTGAAGTGAAACTGGGTGGCTAAAAAATAAAAGCGTATCTCTCTGCATATCTTTTGAAGTTTGCACACACTTTGTTTTCCCCTTTCTCTCTCTCTCTCTGATGTGATGGTCTATCCTCTGTAGGAATCTAAAAAAAGGTCTGGCGTCTATATAATATACTTAATATCCCCTTTTCAACATATTTTACTCCACTTTCAAGGGCAGTTGATTATACAAAGGGAGGAGGAGGAGGTTGCTTGTGTGTATATGAAAGAGTAAACATGCTTTTTTAAATACTTGGAGGTATAATTACAAGCCAGGTTTATTACTCAAGAGACTCCCTTTTTCTCAGGCTGTTGATGATACCAAAAGTCCTTTTTCCACATTTCTTTATGATGGTAATACGGCGAGGTATATACATTAAGTATACATCTATAAATGTAGCTTTTAAACACAGCTTCTTTCTGCTCCCCATGAAGCAAAAAATAAAAATAAAAACGTAAAGTCCAAAAGATTTTTTTTTTCAAAGTTGAACCCTAACTCCCACTCTACTTGTTTTCTCTACTGCTAATTAGCTAAAGCATGTTTTTGTAGAAACTATATATATATAAGACCCACATTGCACCAAACTGCTTTTTTTCATGGGCTTACTTACCCTCAACTGATTAGTTTCAAGTTTCAAGCTTTTTTCCTATGTTTGAAAGGCTGCCTATGCAGTTGGCCCAATTAAAGAGCGTGGATTGCAGAGAGAAAAAAAAGTGTTCGAGAATGCTCCGTCCGACTGACTGACGCCAATCTCCCGAGTAAACCGCTAGCTGGTGCTCCAGAGAGAAGGAGAAAGAAAAAAATGTATATATAAGCGTGTAGATAACACCAAGTTTATGAGACTGTGGGGAGTGTGGAACACTCTACAGTTGATGGTTTAATGTTGGAAGAAAGAAAAAAATTCATCCTTAGGTGTTCGTCCTTCACTTCCTCCTCCCCCCTCTTCCCGAGTATATATAGTTTTTGGGAGATAAGTACGTATATATGAAGATATATTATTTCGTTGTGAGGAGATAACTTTCCAGGAGGAAAAGCTATTTTATCTCATTACTTTACATTAGATTACATTACACAGCCACTCAGAGTGAAAGTTACCTTTAGTCAGTCGGTGGAGTGGTGGAGTTGGTTTATTATGGGAAGCAATCATCTCATCCCCGCTCTTCTCACCACCGCCGCCGCGTCACTACCACCACTACTCGCCATCACCAACTTGCCCATGGTGGTGGTGGTGCTGGATGAATAAAAAAAACTGGTCCATGCAACCACCACCACCATCACCACCATTACTGTAGTCCACCACCACCTCACCACCCAGAAAAACCAGATACATGCTTTTTACTCAGAACATCTTGATGGGGAACAAGGGCTGCTTTCTTTCATGTAATTTGATGTTTTTTTTTATCTAGCCACTATTTTTAGAGAGAAAAAGTGTCGCGATGAACTTTCAGTTTCAACTTGGCATCATCATGCATTGTTAAGAAATGAACCTAGTTTTTAGAACCTTGTCTTCTTCTTGCACCACCACCGCCACACCGACGCCGTTTCCAGTGGCAAGCGGCCTGGGTGGGATACCTATATTCTTGTGGTGTTAGACTGCTGCTCCAGGTGTAGAGGAGAGACATTTCTTTCCCCGTCTTGCGAGTAGTACCAACGGAGGAGGAGAACCATGGTTGCAGGTTACTACTTTATGTGCTTTAAAACGACCATTTTGTGATAAGGAAACGACGACTGAGCAGAGTAAATGTTGCAGACAGCAGCATCTTTCAAGACACCCAGTTTCGCCATTATCATGAGTTGCTGCGTAATGTTACATCTTTTATATCTTTCCCTGTGCGTATGCTCCTCTCTCTGCCTGCATGGCTCCTTCCTTTCCCTCCATCTTTCAAACCCAGTCGCTTACAATAATCTCTAGTGCTCAACGGTAAAAAAGGAGGAAAAAAATAATAGTAAAAAAAAAGTTGGAGTTGGAGGAGTTGGAGTGGGTAACAATTTCAAGCCGGCTGGTATTACAAACCACTCTAAAAAATTTCAAGAATGTGCTTTACTTATCTTCTTGCATACAAGCAAAGTGGAGGATGCGATGCGCTCCTAAAAAATGCAGTGCAATTTGCGTTGTTGTTGTTGCATGATGGCTTAATGCAGTTCATGAATCTGTGTTCAAAATAGTTTCCATTTTTGGAGTATTAACCCTCTCCGTATCACATTTCTCTGCGCTCTGGCGCAAGATTTCAGAAAGAACTATTTTTTTGTCTTCTGCAAATTCCCAAATGATTTGCATTCCCTTTTTCTTTTTGGAGCACACCACATTCCGGGCTTTGCTTGTCGGGGGAAACTTGATGTGTGGGCATGTTTGCGGGTGACCCAACCGTGGAGCATTTTTCTCCTCCATATTTTCTCCTCCTCTCGTCTCGTCTACTGCCCTAAAAAATTATTCTATAGAAACGGGGGTAAAATTACCCGGAAAAAATCAATGGGAGTGGTGGTTATATGGCGAAAAAAGGAAGAGTTAGCTGGGAAGAGAGGTTGAACTGAATCACATTTTTATGCAGCAAGCCCCACTTTTATTAGAAAACGAGTGACGTGAGCTAAACTAATAGGATAATCATGCCCCCGACTAAATGGCCTTTTCCATTTATTTTATAGCGTCAATTGTGAAAAAAGCAAACTTCACCTGGGCCAATAAAACATTTTTTTTTCTTTTTTACTTTATTTATTGCGTGCTACCATTAATTTAGCAGGGCCGAGACATGTGCCACCTCGCAAAAAAAAATAATTAAAAAAAAGCTCTGGTGGATTTTGATCCTTCTGAAGTCGCATGTCGACGCGAAAATATAAGTATAATAATGGAACAGAAACTGAAGCTGAAACGGAACAAAACCAAATCTTGCCTAAAATTCATACAGGTCGTATTTGCCCCAAAACCAAGCGTCTCTGCAGCACGCGCACTTGTTGAAAAACACAAAGAGGTGAGGCAACCGCCATCTAACAAGATGTGGAGCAACTTGATGTGCCCACCTCAATCCTGCTGAGCAAAGGCTCCGTGTTCCCCGTTAGATGTCGTCGAGCCGGTTTGCTGAAATTGGGAAGCTTCCTTTTTTTAGCCTTTGCTCATATGCATGTAAAAAGAAATCCTTTTTTGCATGCATGCGTCGGACGCTTTGGCAAATTAAAGAAATTCTTGGTACACATTTTGCACGTCTTATTCTTTTCGGGTACCACCTCCTCCTCCTCCTCCTCCTTCTTCTTATAAATTGCAACAATATAGCAATAATTGTTACAAATGTGTCTCTATCATCATGAGGATTATTATGTCGTCGTAGTTCTTGTGTCAAAAAATGATGATGATGAGGAGGAGGATGACTGACACGGTTACACAACAAGCTCATTGACAACTTCTCATTCCTCTGAAAAGGGATTGATAATATTAAATGGAGGGGATATGATTGCGTGAGATAATGATAATGAAAGGTAATTAGCAGCGAAATAACGTAAATTAAGTATTTGGTAGCATCATCACTGATTGGATTTTACCAACAGAGACAGCGGGGATGGATGCGAAATGATGACGCAGGGAGAGACTTCAGACTTGTTACAAAAACCGTTACTGTTCAGGGAAAATGATGTGGTTTTTAGGATTGAGAAAGGCGAAAATTATAATTTGATATTTCTTTGCGTACCAGTTTACATTAGTATGGTCTGTGGTGGTTGGTGGTGGCTGGTGGCATGGTACACAAACTCTTTCTTTTGATAGATTCATTTATCTATAAAAGATCGTCTGGCTTATATATGTTTCAAGAGGTTCGGCCTCCCCTTTTGCATGAATAGATAAAGATGACGAGTTGTTGCGGGTTGCAAATTGGATGTATTTTTTCTTCTCCTATGGCGTTATTAGTCTCATTCATAGAGCCCTTGATATTATTATTATGGTTTATTACGGATTGAATATTATTTGAGTCGGTGTGATATTTCTAATTATTAAGACTTGAATTCAAATCTGTTAGCTTCTGCCGGCTGTCTATGCAGCTAACGAAAAATGTGGAAAAGTGGGGCAGCGCAGCGCAGTGCGCAGCTCGGAAAGAACTAGTTTGTTACATTTTGACGAAAAGTGTTACTTATTTATCACAGATATTATTGGCAAAAATGTAAGCGACCCTTTTATCTCGTTTTTTCATATACACGGGCTCACATTTCCTGGAAGTTTGAATAACCGGCAATAGGTAATTGTCAATTTGTATAAAGGTGTACTCATATCGCAAGAGCCCTTTTCACAAAGGTTGATCATTGGATCAGGATTCGCGAACGAAACCCTCATTGACGTGCAAATAATTATCACGTTGCGCCAAGACAAGGGTTGTTGCAACTGAAAAATGCCGAGAAAAGGACATTCACATGAAAATTTGTCTGGGTTATCTGAAACTAGTTATATCGCTTAGTCATTCATTCAATCATTGCTCTACATAATATTTTTTCTTTCAAAATGTCAGTGTTCGGCACTCTTTTTGCACGAGTCAGCCATGCCTCCTCATCGCACAAATTCATTTCTACAAAAAAAAAGTCATAGCGTCATCATAGTAGCGGAGCGGTGAACAAAGACATAATAATTTCCACTTCCTCCTAGCAAGTTCCTCCCCTCCTTTTTTCCAAAACTTTTTGCTTTCCAAGTGGGTCGAGGAGAAGAGGAGATGGTGCAGGTTGCAGTCTAAAGAATCGGCAAGTTCACGTCTCTCTTGTGTGTGTGTGATGATGATGATGATGATGATCACGCCCTTACGCATTCGATCCATATTTTTTCCATGTTCGTCCATTCCCCTCTTCCCTTTTTCTCTCCTCTTTCCTTCATCTGCAAAACCAACAAGAGTCACTTTTTTTAATGCATATAACATGTACCCACTGCACTGCACACTGCTCCCTCAGATTTCGATTTGGCGACCCAGTCGCTCGACGGACGACGAGGAGCAGATACACCTTTTGGGTTTTTATCAACGTCAGAGGAGTAGTTGCGAGTTGTTGGGAAGTGCGAGAGTGTGTGGGTGTGTTACGTTACAAGAAGACGAGTACAGAGAGATGCGGCTTCCTGCATTTACTCAAAAGGAAGAAACCTTTTTTTCCTCCCTCTCTCTTCTCTCTCTCCACTGCACTCTCACGATCAGAGAAAAAGCGTAAAGCTTCTGTCGACGGTAGTCGTCGGATGAGGAGAGATGCACTCTTGAAACGGTATTCCCCCATTTGGATTCGAGCTAGCTCTAGTCGCTAAAATGCTGTAATCGTCAGCACATGTTTATTCTCGGAACTTTGCGTACCTCTGCTCTACCATTACCATCCGCCGGCATCCTAAAGTCGAGCTATGAATGAACATTGATTTTATTTTAAACAAAAATAGGTACATGTAATCTCTGCTGCTCCTTCTGCCGTGCTTCTTGAGAGAGAGAGAGAGAGAGAGAGAGAGTACAGTCTTCTTCACAAAAAAGAACGACAGCTCTCCATGTGTCAATAATTCTCTTCCCTTTTACATCACTCTCTTTCAATTTTTTTCTGCGTCAGATTTAATGAGAAACAGAGAGAAGAGCTGCTGAGACGACGAAGGGAAAAAAATGTTCGTAAAAATATATTTAGGTATTGAACTTGTGAGTCTTTTAAAGAGACTACCTATCTTGGGTTTCATTTGGGCTGTGTTGAAGGAACAAGGCAAAAATTGCGATTTGGATGAGAGCTTGATTGAAATGATGAGATGATTTTTTACGAGTTTCCTTATACTCTTGCAGAGCTCAGCTCAGCCATCTCACATCAGCGCGCTATTGCAATTGTGAGGAAGCCTGTGTGCATGCATGTGCAATGTGCATATTACGGGACTGTTGTTGTATATTGATCTCGATAATTGTTGATGTTTAAAAGGGGATGTGAAGCAGCAAAAATATGATGAAGAATGTTTAGCATTACACACCTATATATAATTAGCGTAGCTGTAATTTACAAAAAGAAACAGAAAAAGTGTTATAACATGAATGAGCGTATATTACAACACACGTCTTATGAGCACAGATTGATGATTTGAAATTTGTAGAGTTATGCAAAGCCAGCCTTAGAGAGAGAGAGAGATAATTACAAATTAGCAAGTAGTAACCACTCATCAGTCGTAATTTTATGAGTAATTATTGCATGCCTCTTTTTTCTATTCATAAGAATAATAAAAATGGTGGTGGTGATTATTGGGTCAATAGTACCTTTTTCCTTGTGCAGTACGTGTACAAAAATTTGCGGTACAATTTACAATATCGACTCAGAGGATTAGCCAGCATCATCATCATCCTTCATTTACTACTATATACTGCACATTTATATTATAGTTTCTTTTGCTTTTTTATGTTTTTAGTTGCATCATGTTAAACCATTTACCATTTTATACTCACATTGTTCTCAATCATCATCAGCAACTCACCCTCTTTCCTATATGAACATAACTGAATAATAATATGTCTAACTGCCCGAGACAGATATTATAAAACTATTAATTAAAACAGCATATTATAGGAAAGCTATGAAGAAGCCCTAAGCATTTTTAATATTTTTCGTTTCTTGCAGCGCTCTCGGAAGCGAGCGGAACAGAGTCATAAAAAGAATTGCAAATTATTAAGGAATTATTATTACTATTACAAAAAGCATTTATAATGCATGCAGGCAGAGAGGAAGAGTTGCAAAAAAAACTCTCTTCAGCAGTGCGTATAGTAATGCAAGAAGAAGCTATAGGGTTTGTGATGATGATGGCATGGCACTGGGAATTTGTTAGTTTTTCCCAGGAAACACTTTAAAAATATTATTATTATATATTATGCATTTCTTCTTGTCGAGAGAGTCAAGTTATATCGCGTGTAGAATCAATCACACGTGAAAATTATGGAAATTTATTAAACCTCAGACATACACACATATTACGCGCGTGGTGAGTGAGATGGGCTATATATCCTCATCGTATTCAATATTATAGTACGTACACATTATTATAGTGTTGTGTAAAGTAATAATATATATAGGTAATATTAATCACACATCACACTTGTCCCCTCCAACTAACTTCCACTCACTCGCACCAATTTTCCAATCCAATTTAGCCACAATCAGCTAGAAAAATAAAAATCAGCTTTTTCGCGTGGTTGGTTGGTATGGCATGGCTTTTTATAGCGGAAGTGTTCCCACCTTGGCAACCTATGTATCCATCCATCTAGTCTCTTGTAAATGGCTCTTAATATCACACCTCATCTCAAGCAGCCAGCAGCCATGTATTTATTTATTTACCTTTGATTAGGTGATGGCTGCCAACCACGCAAACTAACTTTGAGAGAGAGAAAATGATAATATTTTTTCTCTCTGATGGAATATCTATCTGATTGGGTACGTGAAGTGCATCGGAACAACAAGAGAGAAACATGAGCATATAGTACACAAGTACACACACACACACACAAAGACAAATTGCATAATTGCTTTATAGATTATGTAGACACACTTGCATCAAAATAATCAAGAGCTTACTACCTCCATCCATCCAATTCTACTAACCAAGAGAAAAACCACAGTGCATAATATAACGTTATATTATATGTGCTAGTAACTAACTAACTTTTTCACTCTGGCAAGGGAGTAACTCAACCAAGCATATATATATATATATAAATATATTATTACACTTTTTTGTTATTGTTGTTAAGACTTAAGACACTTTTGCCTTCTTATCCCTTTTTTCTTGCATTGTGTATATGCGAGTTTAATCTGATGAAAATATATAGTATGTAATCTCCCTTCGATTATCATCCCTCTCTCTCCCTTATCGATTTTATTACAAATCAGCAAACTGTTTCAAATATAACGAACGACTTTATAAAGTCAGAAAAGATTAAAAAATTGCGTGCGTACAAGAAAGAAAAGAAGAAAAAAGCTAAAATGCTAATAATGTAACTTTTTTTTGCGCTGTACACGTCAACGCCAACGCCAATACATCATCAGTAAAACAGTGCTCTAGATAATTTTTTTCAATTTTTTTCCTTTTTCATATAAAACCAATACATGAGTTAAAAAACGAGACTCTAAATTGAAAATTTTTTTTCTAGAAAAGCTCAATGTGGTATCCTTACGACGCGCGTAGGTAAACTACCTATATATCTATGGCGTATATATAAAATGTTGATGTGATTTGTTTGTTTTGTGTTATATGGTTCGTTATAGCACATGGTGGCAATCTATTTTTATATGCCATCTCTTTTCCCTGTCATTCCTGTCATTTTGTGTAGTAATCACCATCATATTTATCACCACTGAAATCAACCAGCAAGTTGGTTGTTGTAAGCCATTCTTGTTTCTGGTGAGGCATGAAACTGCTCTGCTCCACTATATCACTACTGCAACTGCATGCAATATATAAAATATATACACAATAAACC
>JAANSN010001512.1:0-32738 GCA_036850665.1 Dicranocentrus wangi
TTATGGCAGTTCTCTGAATTTTTGCACCCAATTGCTTTATGGTTGTGGAAAGTGAGTCATCGTCATGAGGTACATACCTGTTGGTTATTTATGCAAGTTCTATAGTGTACTTACAATTTGTTCTGAATTAAGATGGACATGGACGCAACATGACCACACATCGTAAAAATCTCGATTTGCTGGTTCACAAGTTAATGGCTTCTAGGTAGACTCGTATGATTGTGATTTTTTACGTCAGTACATCACGTTAATCACGTAGTAGCATTTGCTTAACTAGGGAATGCAAATTGTTGATAAACATTTGGCTAATCTTTTCTGACACGCTGGATAGATAAATCAATCAATTAAACGTTCATGGTTAATTTAGATCATGGTGTCCTTCCTGGAATTTTGGTAGAGAGTAAAGCGACATTTATGTAGATTGGTTATAAACTCCACAAACATACTATTCTTAATTCGTAAACAGGAATCATGTCTGAAGTCTGAGCAGCATACCTTTGGGCGAACATTTAAAGTGAAATCGCTTTCCAGCACAAGTTCATTCCTAGAATCTAATTTATATGATCCTCAGTCAGTGCCATTGCACGATCATATCAGAATGAAAAAGTCAGTCATTTATATTATTATGCTTTATGCATTCGTTGCGACGATGCGTTTCGTGGTTCAGCGACAGCGACAGCAGCGGTGTATTCATTTCAATTCAATTTCTTCTTATGAGTATTCTTTATTTATGTACAAAATCTTGACAAGATGTCCACTAATCAAGAATGGTATCAAGTGTAAAAACGTTCTGAAAACGTATACAGTACTTGGAATAGGTACATGAACCGTTTCCTTTCTTCTTAATTTATGTGGAATTCGACGTGAAAAATTAGGCTGCTTGCTGAAAGGAAGTTGAAAGAACCTAAAATGTAAAAAGAGTACCTAACACTTACACCGGCGGCTGCGACTGGAGCATATTTTTATCGGTTAACTCAACGTTTTTCCCCCTTTCAAATGCGAGAAGAATAGCTGAACATACGTAAGTCCCTGTCTGGGAAGGCACGCCGCACGGTTTTCATTGCTTCTCAACGAGACAATATTTGGCGTTAGGGATTAGGGATCGATCCTTTGTAATATATAATGTATTAGGAAAGCCTGACTTTTGGTATGACTACTTTTATATATACATAGAAAAGAGGAAACAACGTGTGGTTCGTTTGGCATCGTACGATTCCCTCATCATTTCATGCTCCTCCTTCCGAAAGAAAACCCTCTCTTAAGACGAATAGACTGACCTCATTGATATTTTATAATTGCATAATAATGGTGTAAAACAGCATGGTACATTATATATTTCCTCGTATATATTATGATGCCCCTCTCTCTAGAAAGTTCTTCAAAGTGGCTAGATGTACAGCGACTCGTTTGCAGGTTGTTGGCTAACTAGTTTCATAGTAGAGAGTGAAAAAGGAGTCTAAAACCTCGGTTCGAAGTGAGTACCCTGTTTCAAAGGCGCCCGTAATGTACCAAAACTACATGATTGTACAAATCTTGAAATGACTACAAAATATTTACGCTGGGCGTGTTTGTATTTTGGATTTCCAGTATTTCCATGCAAAATTCATCCACATATTTGAAAATGACTTCACGCACCTTGCGCATGACATAAATATGTACAATACACATGTGTCAGATTAATGTAAAAAATCTTCTAATTTTCAGTCCTTCTAATCTTGATATCAGTCAAACCATGAGATTATCAAGAAACGCGAACTTACCATTACTTACCATTGACGTCACCGCTTTGCGGAGATGGGGTAACTTGCTTATGACATTTTAGGTGTGCACGTGGGATATTAGTCCAGCTAGCTTTATGCTTCGTGTTTAAATGGGGAAACCCCATGACTTGATACGCTGCGCGTGTTTGTATTTTGGATTTCCAGATTTCCACGCAAAATTCATCCACATATTTGCAAATGACTTCACGCACCTTGCGCATGACATAAATATGTACAATACACTAGTGTCAGATAAATGTAAAAAATCTTATAATTTTCAGTCCTTCTAATCTTGATATCAGTCAAGGCAAACCATGAGATTATCAAGAAACGCGAACTTACCATTACTTACCATAGACGTCACCGCTTTGCGGAGATGGGGTAACTTGCTTATGACATTTTAGGTGTGCACGTGGGATATTAGTCCAGCTAGCTTTATGCTTCGTGTTTAAATGGGGAAACCCCATGACTTGATTAGTTCCCCTTGTCCATGCATGTAGCCGGATTACACGGCATCAAATAAGAATCGTCGGTCCTTTCTGGAAAACGCTTGTTTGCATTACATAATGCATAATGCCCTTACAGATCATATAGGCGTTCCATAGTACAAATTGCACAAGCTTGGCATAATCATTGTCCATTGATATTTAATATTTAATAACCTAATTTCATATAAACCAGAACCAGAAGAAAAGCAAAGCGAAGATGATTAGATGTACTTCCTCAGCATCATGCCTGGGAATCTGACTATTGCTTTTATTTATTTCACCAGACTGGGTCAAATGTGTAGTTTACCGTATTATATTACCGTATTATAAACTAAATAGAAGTAGTTTTCTCTATGACTCATTCAGCTTGTCTGTGGTGAAGAAAGTGTAAATATTGCCAGACTTTTTAATACAAAGGTTATCATCATAATTTAGCAATATGATCAAGTGGTGACGTTCATGTCTGCATGCCTTTTTAAGAGATTTAAACAGGATTATGTGTTAGTGGAATTGACGGATACTCAAGCGTGTGTCGCGTAAATTAATGGCAATATAAACTTCTACACGTCTCAATCAATGTCCCCAACGCTTCACGAATTGTTTGCTATTGAAACTGTTGTGTACTAATACTAATAATTCAAGCGTATATAGTATTTACACATTGTACATGGTTCACTTCTGGTATTGATCGTAGCTATATTATGGTATTGATAGTGGACACGATAACACGATGTATGAGACGATGTGCGATGGCTATAAAGTCAATGGCAGGTTTACGTGAGTTCAATCACACCAGCACAACTGTTTTGTTTTAGCAGCTTGTACTACTATTTCCAGTATAATATAATAATTATTGCATATAATACGATACGATATTGAGTAAGTTTTTTAAATGCGGAATGAGAATTGCGTTAATTGGAACCTCATATTGTGAATGAAGTTAGTGTGTAATTGTGGAGAAAATGTCCTTTGAGTCCTTTTATTAGCACACTATGTTCATATTACTCTCGTATAGCATGCCTGGAATGTGTTATGACTGTTAATAGCAATGAACATGGTAAATATACTTAATTATTATATAACTCGACCTATGTGCGTCGTCCTCCTCGATAAAAATTGGATTATGTGTTTGTTTGTAAGCTCTTCGTGAAACTCACAGTAAGTGGTTCTACTTTAAGTTCACACCGACCAGCCTATTCAGCGTGGTCATCAGCCAGGCCAGAATTACTTGATTCAAAGACGTAATTTTGGTAAGGTTGTAGTTTGTAGCTATACCCATGTTATATGTATATCAACGAAAGCGTATTAAATGAATAATATAAAATGTTATATATATATATATATGAGGAATGTGTCATAGTGGAAATTTCATTGTTTACTTTTATTTTTATTATAGACTCGGTACAACTCACGTTGTGTTATGGAACATTATAAGGAGACCTGATTTTTCATAAGTCTTTGTCCATACTTTTCAAATAATGGCTTAATGACTATTAAAACTACTTTAGCCAATCGATACTCAAAAGTTAAAAATTCCCTCAAAGAAGAGTAAAGGGATAGACCGAGCTGGAAAGTGAGGGGTTGTGAAAAAGCCTAATTAAGAACCAATTTCACGTGACTTTTTAACTACGACGAGCCGCGTGACTTTCATGTATGCATTAGGATGGGCAAGCATGAATCAACGTTAGCTACTACAAATAGAACAGACACACATGTACGCCTTTCAAGTTTAAACTGATATTCTGATTTTGCCCTTCTTGTAGTAGGTAGGTATACTGTATGCGATGCGTTCTATTTGCATGTAGGTATACCTAATTTATTCCAAGAAAATGTAGGCTGTAAAATCCTTGTCTTGTGGTGTCACACTACAGAGGTTTTGCATCATAATACGCTTTCTCGCTATTGCTGATGCAATCAGCGCTTTTATTACGTTGCGCGTTGCGTTGCAATTTTAGTGTAGAAAGTACTTACACACCTTTTGGTTCGTTTCTACTGCTTGCTGCATACTGCATACATACACCAGGAAGATGAGTAGGAATGCAATGCATACCAAAAACTTATCAAAAGAACGGCAGGTCGGATTTGAAACATCTTATACGACTTATGGACTTTTACTTAAATGTTAAAATCCATCACTTCTTACGCACTAGGTCACGCACAGACATCAACACGCTACAAGAGACGGATGAATCACAAAAACTAATACATAAACGCTTTGCAATTTACGACTTGCTTGTGCTGCATCTTGGCCTGGCCTATTTATTATATTGCATGATTTCCCAGAACATAGTATGCGTAAATAATTTTATCGTAACTAATAATGCCTGTCTGCGTAGTATTTAATGGAAGTTCTCTAACTATAAAACGCATATTAATTGATTTTAATATCGAAACCAATAAGCCATTAATCAAGAGTACAGTGGTACGTATAGCAAAACTGTGACCAGTCAAGTTGAAATAAAAAAATTGAAAGCGATGTCATCATTAATCACACTGAATATCGCATATATGTCACTTTGTAGCCACTAAGATTATTGTAGTATGGTATAGATGTATGGCCACACTTATTGTCAACACAAATCGTCACTGCCTTGGATTCACCAAAACCAATCGAACGATCACGTTTTGATGAGAAATACTTATACCATTCACTGCTAATAGTGTACCATACATTTTAAAACTGTATCATCCCTCATCCCTATCACCTTCAATGAAACTATTGCGTAGTTTTTACAACAAAATTCATTGACTCCACCGAGTTTTTAATCTAAATGAATGAATCTTCATATTATTGCTACTGATTGGATGAAATGGGTGATGGCGTCGCAAGACAGACTCACACACAAGTTTACATACTGCGCATCAGAATAATTCATCAATCCATTAATTGTGGCGTTTAAAATTACACGAAATACGCAAGGTTATACTTGGAGGAATGAACAATGCTATAATGCAAATATTTGCAAATCTGATTTTGACAGTTCAGATGATAAACAGGTTGCATGGTTTTGGGAATCTAATGACGACTTACAACCACAGGTACTTTTCCAAGCAGTCAGCGTGTACTTACTTATTCATACAATGAACTGCCAAGAATTCAGACTAGTGTCAATGCCAATTATCTACAGGTCATTCTATTCTATCATCATTCCTCGTTTGTAGTGTTGCACGATAGAATACGGAGCAGATTTTTTGATCTGCAGTTACGTCTTTACAGTCGTAACCGTAATGGAAGAATAGGACTAAGGAATCATTATTGCAGGTGCCCATGATATGATTAGTCAGTTCCTACCAATCATTCGCACGTTATGTAGACCGTACAAGAACCCTTCCCTATAGTGTGGATCAGACGCATTGTTCATATACGGTAGTTTGCTTCTTCACGCTGTCGTGAGACGCTATAGGTATAAATACGTATGACATGAAAAATATGATCATAGGAAGGAAGTGTAGGATAAAAAGAACGTGTTTGGGAATTGGGAACATATCGTATGATGAGATATGATGTGTGATTCGAGTGAGTAGCTAGTAGTAAAGTGATCATGGAAGAAGAGCAATATGGTCAGATCGTCAGATGATATTACGAATTACAAATTCTAGGTAAATATGGATGCAGGATATTTGCACGTAAGTACGTAGTACGTACGTACATATTTGCAGTAGTACGTAAGTATTTTACCAATCCCAATACCCCACCTCCGGCTGCCGGTAATACGTACATAGATATCCCATGCAATTTGGCAATATGGTCAAGTGGTGGTTCGCATGTCATAGTCATCACAAAATACCGCATCGCAGATGGCCAGTGGAAATCCCGCACTGAATTATTCTTTTTTTCAAATCATAGATACACGTAACGGACACAGATCCAATTCTTATTGGATGTGAAAAAGGAAAGCTCGAAAGACTACTTTAGCTTTGTACTCAGGAAAAATATTTTAAAATGATAATCACCATTCGTAGTAATCATATACACGTATACTACTGTGTAGTTCACCTGTATTCTGGGTAGAAATGATGCAAACGTACATATAAAATGCGTAAGCCAGTAAGCCTACCTGTTTACATTGATTGATAGCAATGGCATTGGTTGGTGTGCATTCCTCTGAAGGCCGTGGTCGTCGCGTCGTACGGATTTTCTGCGTTTTCAATGATTTGAATGACGATAAAGGGAGTGAGTAGGACACTGCAGTAAAGAGATTGATTGATATGACGGTTGACGGTGCGCGGTGTGGAGTAGCAATTAGGAAATACCCTACACTTTTACGACGTTCTTGGTGTACGAAGTAAGGTATCTTCATAGTCACATACCGAAAATGCATCACTTCATTCACAGCCGACCATTCATAACCTGATCCACAACTAAAACTAATTAAATGAGGATACATTTGCATTCCTTAGATAAAAAAACATTTTATGTAATGACGCATTAAGAAAAATATTTGGTTTCGGCTTAATTGTTTAAACACGACCAACTTTATCCGTGCTTGTTAAATTAAAAAGTAGTACTTCTTCTGGAGTCTCTGTTTGATAAGGAGCCGGGGCGTCACATGATTCGTCGTACAACTGTGATTGACATGTCGACGGTGGTGACGGCGACACTGACATGGGACATGAGTAAGTGAGTCTGGCATTCTACAAACATTATCTTGTTTCAGACAATTTTTCCTCGACTTGGTTTTGGGCGTATACAGCTCCCATACTTCCACCTTCTAAAAGATTAGCAGAATTCTCTCCTATTGTTATGCTAATAAAAATTTGCATAACAAAAGGCATTCTAAATAAAAATTTGCTTAACAAAAGATATTCTAATGTCGTTGAGCTTGCAATAAAAGAAAAGCATTGAGTATCATTTAAATATGAATAGATAGATGGAAAGATAAGGTTCAAAATTTTGCGGCGGGACTGAGAAGATGTTTCTTTATCGACTGTATTTGGGGTGACTTGAACTAGTTATTATTGATGACGCAAATGGTTTCCTCCTAAGGCAGCAGCATCACTACGCGAACCACATGTCTCTATGAAATTAGGTAAATTTTGAGATTCGTTCAAAGCACTTGGGTGGGTGTGCTAAGATTAGTGTCTTGTGACAGCTATTCATAATTACCTGCGAACTACAGGAATCATTAGGAACGAACAACGGGAGCAGTAAAAATTCCACTCATATGAAGTTCGTTCTGACAATGAGTAGTACAAACAGGAGATAACACCCATCCAACTTCCTCAAATCTGAAATCACCTGGAATTTTTCTGAACAATGTGAATGACAATTTAAAACTCATTTGCCGTTCCAAGTTTCCCGTGCAAACAGATAATGGAAATGGAAGGCTGTGTGGAGCTACATTCACCGGAGACTGGGTAAAATGAATGTGTATGAATGATAAAATACGATTCCCCTTTTGCATTCTTTATCTTTTCCCAGTTTCCATTAGGGAAAAACATCCGTTCATTCATCAGAAAAATAGTACATGTATTTGCAAAAAGAGCATACATCGGCGAGACGGTCCTGTATGCATCTGGAGTGGAGACATGTGTTTTATGTTATGTTATGCTGTCTCGCCTGAGTTTTTGCGGATTATCAAAGTAAAAATGGAATTAGTATCTGCTCACCCAACAGCTGCACAACATGATTCTCTCACATAATTTGACACCAACAAAGCAAGCATTATTGTATTGTATGTCAAGTTACAAAAGTTGGAAGTTAAAGGCATTACCATTTCTGCAATTTGTACTTCCAACTACCACAGATTTGGAACGGTTAATCACATGACACCACCATTGGCGAATAATGTGTGGCTAAATTACTGCCGGAGGATGTTTATCACATTATTGTAACTTAATCCTGAAATGACATCATAATACACTAGTTTTTTTTACGTAAATATCATATCAAGTAGGTTAATTGATTCTAACGTAAGTTATCACTAGCTCAGATCACATTATCCCACGTCCTAGCCAGTGTGTCATGTGGTTATGATTACCGGCCGACCTGAAATGGAAAAATGTGATTTAAGATTTGATATTATGCCATGCATCTGCCACAGTGTCATATTCGTTAATTGAGATTCAGACCCTTTACATTGAATCTATAGCTATTTATTACAAAATTATCTGAACTTTTCAATGATTGGGTGGTCTTTACTAGTTCCCAACCAGATGAAATCCGTTTGAACGGGTTAAAAGTAGCGCCTACCGAAATATTCCAAAGCATACAGGTAAAGTGATAAACTTCGATCGGAGAAGGTAACGTTGTTGAACCTAAATATATCTATACATTGCCCTTAAGGAACAAGTAATTGTATCAGAGGTGCGTAAATATTTGCACGATATTCTTTGAAGAAGTTTTCGATATATAGATGCACATTCTCCGTAGGTAAGTAAGTCAAAGTTAACGAAACGACTAACTACTAACTATCAACCAAAATTAGATTATGAAATATGACTAAAAAGCCAAAGTAAAGCTTAAAAGTGGACTTCTGTACGTGCATTTTCCCATGCCGGTTACAACCGAGAAACAATTGAAAAATAGTGTTACCAAATTTCCCCACCGATTTTCTTTGAAACAGGAAGGCAGCGATGGATGGATCTATCTAACTCACTTTAAGAGAAATTCCTATAGATAAAAACCGGTATTATATGTGTATGTCTTGTCAGTGACCATTTGTGTAATTTTTACGATGGGAAATTGGTAATTATACAACAAAAATGAGTTCTAGATGATGACGATGAGTGGCTTTTGACGGGTTACATGCAGAGACATACATATAACATTAATATTCCTATTGATCGTGAATGCTGAATGACATGATGAACTTGCAATCGGAATGCTACGTGATATGAATTAGTTTTAAAAGGCAAGTTATAATTATTTTTATATTCTCATACCTACAACATGTACTTCTGCCTTTGTGCATATCATATTGAAGCAACCAATACAGGTCCTGTTTGTTATAATCCATCAATAAATATCAATAAAAATACAAACTTGTCAGTTGGGCTTTTGATGGGTTTGAATTTTAAAGTAAATTAAAAGAAACTCTTCTGAAAGCCTATACCTACTTAATTCATCCACCTGCGTTTAAATCTTCTCTCATCTGGTGCTTCATGCATCAAAGATGCATCATCACGAGAGATATCTTGTGTAGGTCTGGGTTGTGAATGAGAATGGAAAACAAATAGGCTTAGGGCTTAGGAAGGAATATCATATCATGATTATTAGCAGGAAATGACAAAGAATGTTTGCCCAAAATGTACTGACTGACTGATGCAAGTGATGCATTAGCTTACCTTGTCATATTTAGCTGCGAGCAATTCTGACTTTTTGCGTGCTGGAAAATCACCCTGATCAATGTACTTTGTTGCTGCCCTATACCAGACCGACCGACTGACTTTGAAACAGATGTGAGAATGTAGAAAGGGATATTCCAACTCTAGTAAAAAATAGTTGATTGACCATCTTCCTTCATCTGCACATTACGTCCGTCATAGATACCTAAACGGCTTTAGTGTTGGCTTAAGATGTAGTTGCCTCCGCGTAGGTCTGGTAGGTCCTCTTTGGGGATGATGATGTGTAGATTATCATGCATGATTCATGAATGAATAATTTCTCAAAGGGTTTGATTACTTCTTCGTATTTGTTCACAAACCTATTTTTTCATAATCATTCAGGAAGCGTCACAATGAGTTGAGTACTGCCTTATAATATGAAATGCTATAGTACAACTGGAAACTGCGGCGCCCACCTGTCTATTATGTCTAAGAGATCAGGTTTCTCATATTCAATTTTGTTTCATTTATTCATATTTATTATTTGATATTATGTGAAGTCGGTACGTCCTATGAAAATCCCGAATGCAAATCAGTGCAAAAAGAAATTGAGCTACAAGAAACCAAACTGACTGACAGTACAGAATGGAACAGAATCATCAAATAATAGCTGAACAACCAATTCCCATAACACATCATGACGATTACGATCAGGACGATTGTCAGGTGTATGCGTACCTAGGTATGTATAACTTTGCATTCTAATTATAAGACAAATGCCTACTACGAAACAAAGAAATATTTAGTATTTATTACACCAATCCAAACACGCAACCGTTGAGGTTTAGGGGAAAGATAGTTATGAGGGGATGTAATTGTTTAGCTCGAAGGTGTAATCTAAGACGAGAATCAACTGATCACCATATCAGAGTGCAAACAGCTGCATGTTTTTTTTATTTTTCGAAAGCCACCTGCACAAATTCTCAATCTAATCTGATGTACCTAAATGTTCGCTAATTTTATTTCCTAATGCGGCAATATATATTCGAGTCACCTAAAAATTTAAGATTTATTGCTGTATCGAAAGAGTCATTATGCATTTTGATTTTATTAGATGAGGTGAGTCAAAATGACATCATCACCTATTATAATGTAAGTTAACCGTGGACCGTGATACTTACATAAGGTAGGTACACGAAGATCGAAAGCAAATGAGAGCTCTGCTTTCAAGAAAAAAATTCTCAGTCAAATGCTACGTCAAGTGTCAAAACTTTCTATATTTGCTTAGTACCAGAGGTAGGGATAAGGGCTATTTTCTTCCCTAAACTCCAACCCTAAACGATACACTAAAGAATGGTGTAATTGAAAATCCCTATCCACCGTGGTAAACTTCGGTAAAAAAATGCTCAAAAGGGGATAATTCCCTTTTAAAAGTTTTCCCTAATCCTGTAAAATGGCCGTATTAAAAAATGGCATATGTTCCAAATTCGGGCCGACGTATCTACGCATTTCATTTTGTGATTCTCAAAAGTCATCCCTGTTAACGTGTATCTTATCATTTCCTCCACGAGGCCCATTAACCACGAGGTTATTATTAGTCCGAAGGCAATATACAAATACAAAACAAAAGAGAAACTCTGCTGCAACTCATGTCATTCTATTTCCAACAACAATCCAATTATTCATGTAATAATTTTTTTAATAAATAAGAATAAAGAGTGGAATTATTGGCAACCCGTATGTAAATTTTTTATCATAATTTATTTGATATAATATTTTACAACAAATAACACTAGTTTTACCTTTGTCGTACGTTATGCATGTGTTTGATGAACGAGTTAATTCGATAACAGGTGATATTAGAACACAAATACTTAACTACGCCAACTAAACTTAACTAAAAGCGTTACTACAATCGGATGTTCGGAGAACTTAATTCTAATATTAGCCTATGGTAATTACTCCACTGAAAGATATAACAGTCTAGTAATAGTAGCACAGTGTCTGTAAGCGAATGAATGCCCATTTTCCTAAGTGCAAAAAGTGCAATCGAAATCGAAGTGGCAATAAGATTTAGGTTGGTCGCATTTTCATATTTTTCAATTATTATTCAGAATTGAATTGAGTCGGGTATCGTAAAAATTAAAAATACATAAATTGCTACTCACAATTGTCAGGCGAATATCAATGTGTCATTTATGCGTTTTTTCAGGCTTACCGTTAAAATTAGCAGGGTTTTCATTACATTATGCTATCCAGCTGAAAGAGTTAATCAAGCCTACATTCATTAATACAGAGGTTCCCGCCTTTGTTTTCGATGCATTCACCATTGCATAGCTGTCAGTTTTATTATAATTGTTTTAATATCTTAAATAATCTAGTTAATTGTAAAGTAACCAGTCCCTGGTCAAGTAAGGTTAATTAGCAGCAATAGAAATACTCAATCGTGTGTGTCCTACAAAATATGATCCGTGCCAGCGAATGCGTCTTCATTTTCATCCTCTGAAAAGTGGAGAAAGCTCATTCATCACTAGTCTTATTATGACACGCGGCTTCACATAATTTTTAGGCTTGCATAACATCGTGATTGTGGTTATATAGGTCCTGTTCATCCTCTAATCAATCATGACTGGGAGTAAAACCGGAAATTAATGTGAAGCTTTGCAGCAACCAAAAGCTCGCCTTAGAAATGCTCAAACTGGCCATACGTAATCCCAAGCTCGTGTTGTATTGTTTTAGTGTGCGTTGTTGTAGATTTTCCGCAAGGATTCTTCTGCATAGGTTATTTAATTTCGTCCAACAGGTTGAAGGCTGCAAGTCCTTAAATAGAATTCAGACTCTACTAAAAAAATTCACGTTCTTTTTTGTATTGAGTACATCTATGAAGGGTTGCTCAACAAATGAAGGATAATGATTCATGAAAAATCGCATACTGAGAAAATTAGTTTTTCTTGTACCAGTCCACGTTTTTACAAACATGGTGCAAGTAAGGTTTCTCGAATGTTTATGCAAGCCAAAATACCAATATAGGGTATAACCAGTATAATAACACGAAGACACAAACCAATATACATATACATTTCAATTATATACCTCATTGTCTCCAGTCACCACTACACTACAAATACAAACATGAATAAAACGTGTCAAAAAACGTCATCCTTTATAGCAAAAGTAGCTACATTCCACGGAAATCTGTGTAACACTGAATTGTCTAAGGCCATTTGTAGGCGTATGAATTCGCAGTTCGCATAAACCATGTGATGTACAAAAATTTTACAAACGTCTTCAAATTAACTTAAGAGAAAAGTATCAACTTTACATCTCAATGACTTATAGACAGTCACGGCAATCGATATGGACTGACTTCAAATGTAAGATAATTAGATAAAGTATTCTATGAATATTCTATGCCTACATGTCTACTATCACTTTTCATTAGGAGGCTCCGTCGTTTGATCATCAATTTTAGCACTATGATGATCTTCTGTAGTAGTTGCCAACTCAATATCCTCACTATCATCATCATCATCATCATCGCCACCCACATCTTCATCGTCCTTTGACTCTTTCCTTCTTTTCGGTTTCGGCGATCTGTAAACCAGGAAAGCACATTCAGATGTTGAGAGGAGGGAAAGTTTTTGTTTAATTATGTGACATAACAAAATTACATTTTCCATTATATCCACACAAAGGAAAATATGATAAATGTCTGAGAATATCAGATGGAGGGAGGCGGAGGGGGAAAATATAGTATCATGTCAGGTGTAGTACTTATTCAACCAGTATGGGGGAAAGCAAGAGAGAAGAACCAGTACCATTTTAAAAGAAAGCATAAGAAAAACATCCACGAAGTTGTTGATGGTACAACTAGTACAAATGAGTAGGAAAGTAGAAACAAGCCGAAATTACGATTTTGTAGCATATCAGGGAAAGCAACTCAAAGTAACATCAACTTTACAGCATGCCTTTTAAAAATCTACCTACCCAGTACTGCCTCAGGGTTTCACGTCAAACATTCTCGTAGTATGCAGACAGGCCAAAGGTAATGTAAAACATATAGTGACTTTTCTGAGAAAACTGCAGAAAATCCTCTCAAAAAGATGCGGCACAAACTCATACGACTTTCACCAGATTCATTCTTTCTTCTATTCTACCAAACCCAAAGAGAATGTTCAAGTTCAAGGAAATACGTATGCTAATGTAACAACTAATTTTAAGTGTATATCAGAGTTGATATATATACAAGTCAATACTACGCATCACCCAATAATATTGTTAGTTTCACTCCCGCCTTTACTAGGCAATAGTTCACTGAAGAGTTTTATTATTTACATACAATTATTGTATCAACGAAATTCGCTAGTGCGGAACTTTTACCTCGAAAGCAAAATATGCAGCGGACTTGTACAATCCAAGAACAATCAAGATTATTAGGTACAATATGGTTAGTTAATACACAGTTTATGTGTAATGTCAATATTATTGCTTGAATCACCGTAAACAAATATTAATTCATGTCACAAAATTTCACCTTTATCTAATACAATTTCCCCACTATGTTTAACAAACGCAACACTGTCAGATACGATTAATACATCTTTCCTGTTTCAAGAGCACAAGGCTTGCAAGTAGAAAAGCAATTTAAAACTAGTTTGTTGTATGCTTTATTCATTTTTTTGTAAGTGTCTCTACTTTCACCATTAATGCACTATGATATACCAATACCAACATCGTCAACTACTTTATCTTTGACTACCTAACCTTATCATGCGCCTACAGTCGTTCTAATATGTATTTATCAATTGGAATTATCTAGTTAAATAGGTTATAAGAACATTACAAACATTACAAAGGAATAATTTATTTACATAAACTTTTCTGCAATACGAAACAATCTGGGCAAGTGTGTATGTCGTATGATCCAAACGATTTACAAAATCTAATTTCTATTACTAATCGAAACGTTGACCAAAATTTTACGTAACTAATTCATCATTACTTTGCAACATTTACTGTCATATAGTACAGTTTTCGTACTTCGTATTGTACCGTTTAGAGTTAACCTTGATATTAAAGGTAATTGCATGGTTTACACATATATAATGGTAAATATATCGGCACTTGATGCATAGAATAAGACGTTGGTAGAAACCAGCGTTTACAATTCTTATATACAATTGCACCTAACAAGCAGGAACCCTGAGGGGGTGGATTCAGATTTTTAGATTTTATAATGTATTGCATGTAAAACGACGAGATGAGACGGAGAAGGTCGACTAAACAAATATAACACCATACATTGTAAGTATTGTAACATTAATTACAGGGAATTGGGAGAACGGATGTATGCTTTTAGGGAAATCTTACTATCCCATCGTTTTCTAAGTAGGCTTTTACAAGGAATACGACATGAAATTAAACAGCCTGAATCCAGCACCGCAGGGTATCGCATTGTAAGTACTTCCGAAGAAATATAACCTGAATATAACCTGAATATCTTTATAAACCTAAAACTTCAATCTAGTGTATCTACTATCAGTTTGAGCATCACTTCATTTTATATTTCATGATACTGATGCTGTTAGTTGTTTGTTACTGCAGCTCTTATTAACCACTCTAGTACACTAACGTTACGTATTTTTATTTTTACGGCAGTTTGTTTGTAATTCGAATTTCCACAATGGTGTGTGCATGGCGCAATATAGTGTGATTTGTTTTGATTTGGAGTACAAAATTATACGTACTAACTTGTTTTCGTTTCATTTACTCTAAAATTAATGAAGTCATACAAAGTAATTGCATGGTTGTTGTTTTCTGGCGTTTCCTGATGTCACGCCAGAAGTCATTATTTACGAAATCATTGCACGCCCACTCTACTGCGAAAGAAATTGTAATTAATCATCTATATACTACACATATGGGTGTCTATGTGCTCTGAAATATGTGCACATATGAGGTACAAACTGATAATTGTATATTGGTATATAATTGTGTACACGTCTGGACTAAGTCAATTTCGGTATATTTTCATAATTGATTCTTCCAGAAACAAATGAACTTGTACAATGTGTCTTAAGAACGAAAGTATGTATGGTCATCTCTTTTTCATCTACTACGTACACTTTTCACTCCAAAAGCCTTCAAATTCTTTGTACAATATATTAATGATTTTGTCTCCTCCTTTGTAAACCGCCATAATAATGCTACTTAAAACGCAACTATTTTCGTCAATAATTGGAGTTCAACGCAGCCAACTAAACCCTTTATAGATATGCAAATTGACTGTCGCAATGAGTTATGGAATAAATTCAACAAATGCGTTTAAAAGTTAAAATTAACCAGAAAATATCTCTTGACTGTAATTTATATGGTGAAAGTAGCTGAATCTGAAAATATCTATCCAATACAAATACACATGCTAACGCTTAATTACTAGTAACTTGCTCTAAGAACCATAATATCGATCTGACGATGAGTAGAAACATTCCTAATTCTGGCTTTATCCTATCATGGTTTTAGTAGGCAATTCTACCTGTTTATTCTTTCAAACGTGTCTCCTTTTCTTTAGTTGCATACTACTCATTCAGTTCTACATTTTCAGACTTAAGTACATAATATAATAATACGTTCAGTAGCCTAATACGACATACAACCTACAGGTCGTGCCTTTTTAAATAACGGGAAAAGAAACTGCCAACTTCTAAGAGAAATTCTTTGAACAATGACCTGAGATTTGACTCGACTTGACTTAAACATTTTTACTATACATTGCTCAAGCATTTAGCTAAATAGTATGCTCTTGGGAAATCATTTTTTAAACAAAACTTATATTTTATGTGCGTCAATTGACGCGCCCAATAGCAATCCCAACAGAAACTAATTAGAAACATTAGTGTAAGTGATTGAAAGTAGAAAGCTAAAGGAAATATGGACAATTTTAAACAACATTATACTATAATTGAAAGCAATATGAAAAATTAGCATCTTCAAATATCAGTCTCTCCTTTACACAAATGACAAACATTCACACCACCATACGTAATTAGTCTTGTTATTAGTTCGCACGATTACACTGAAAATTATATAATAGAAATCTGTCTACAAAAATGGTTCTAAATATATGCTTTTCCATTATCCATCCTGAATCCCGATCCATCTTTAGTCCATTCAAATGCCAAAAGAATCCTCCAGAGTGGACCAAAACCAACACCCATGATGATGCAAGTGTAGGAAGGCTGGATGGCAATTGTACCTAATGTGTATATGCATGCGTGGTATTTTTCGATGAAAAAAGTTAACACAATGCTGATGCTGACATACGCGTTATTGTGAACAACCGTTCCCCTAAGAATGTAACCGATTTAAACATTTGTATCTTACGCATTTCAGTTTCAGTTATGACTATGACATATGTAATTATTTTTCATATAAAACTGTAATGATAGTTTAAAAACGAGTTTCATTGATTAGACATTAGATATAACTTGCTTTGCTACACGATGGGTAGAGTGATGTAGTGAGAGGCTTTTGATCGTTACTTATGTTGCACTTATGTTCTCGCAACAACAATAAACCCACTATTTTTAGTACAAAAGCTAGAACATACAAACACTCATTCACTTAATATTTTACAAAATACTTGTTATGAAATTTCAAAACTTGTGTGTACTTGCTTAAGTGTATAATAGTTGAATTTTAAAATTATTAAAAGACGTTAATTATTGATTTGCATAAAACGTGATCAGTCTTTAAACAACATGTTTTCTTGTTATAACCAGTGGAGGTATAGAAATTAGAAGCTCTTCACTATCCCCTGTTCTTAAGTTTAGATTTTGTGTATTTCTGTTTTAAGGAAGAAACAGTTTTTGCACTAATAAAATGACATGAACGACAGCTACGCACGTTCATTTTCTACGGTTTTTTAACTGTTATGTTGCTCGTTTTTCATCAAGAACTAAAAACCAAATAATATTGGGTATCACGACGCGTGTCGCCGTTAACTATAAACGTAATGCTGAAAACGGAACATGAAAAACAAAACGAAACATTAGGACATGGTATTATGCATGCAGGCTTGATTGAAGATAAATAAAACGAACGAAATGAAGCAAACGATAAATAAACGAAACGCCAAAGTCAACTCCAGTTTCGGGAATTTCAAACGATATTAATTTTACAATTAGATCAATCTTATTTCAGAAACAGTTTGGTTAGTTTCCCTTATTCTACGTGTTATATTATTATGTATGTTATATAAACGTGCATTTAACAGTTTAAACGTATAAACCACAATTTTATACAATGTCTTTACACATATTTATATCAAATGAACAAAATATTCTTAACATTGATACTCTCGTCAAATTTGATTCGCCTTTTACTAAACTAAACTATACATGTTTTAACAAATTAATTAAAAATAGTCTGTTTCATTGTTTATTTAACATCATGCATTGACTGTGTGACTCATTCTAAATAAGTTCGCTCCTCTGTTTTATTCTTGAAAAAAAAACTCAAATCATGCATGCAATGCAAAAGACTGTCTTGCCATTTTGCCTTTCATCTTCGATACTCTAGTTTTTGTAGTTTAGTCCTACTATCCACTTATGCTGCACCTAACGAACCTTACAAATCTCGCACGCACTCTTTCCTTTTTAAACTCACACAATGTTAAAACACTTGGATTGGTTAAGTAGCTATAGGCATGTCATTCCTAGTCGTCGTCGTAGAGCATTCCTAGATCATTGCCAAGTTATGCGAAATTGTACTAGCCAAACTCAAAAACCTTTTAGTTTTCGCTTCAAATGGTCTATGAATCCAAGTGTGATTGCACTTAGACCTAAGCACCTATTTACTTTGTAACACTGTAACGCATACAAAAACAAATTAACTGCAATTAACCTCTATTACAAAATTTTGTCATTTATTCAGTCCTGAGTTGCGTTTTTGTATTCAAAGTTGAAAGGAATGTTTATATTTAGTTGTTCAGAAATACTAATGCATGTGAGTCAAAAAGATGATGTAAGTAATTTAGGAAGGAGGGGTATATTTCAGACAACCTACTGGTAATCCCGCTTCGTCTTTCATTTAGCTATTCCTATATTTTGTATTTTATATGTATTTTCTTGACCCATATTGCGACTATTTCATGCAAGCCCTACATTAAATTGATGTACTTTTCGTCTAGCTCATGAAAATGAAACTAATCGTAAGCCGAAAGCCGAATCGTGCATTTTACGTTGATTCAACGATACTTAAATAATGAACGGCAAATCTACAATAATAATTGTAGGACATGTATGCTCTGGCAGAATAATATTTTTTTGAATCTCATTCACTGACTCCACACGAATCCATACACTTTTCACTTCAAAACAATTGCCCTATATAGCATTTGTTTTTAAATTGCTACACACTACATCCCAGAAATCCCAAGCCTTAAGAAGGAAACCATGCAAAAAAGCCGTTTCTGCTGACTGAAATCGCAAATGACCTATCTCAATGATTTGGAGGTATTTAAAACATAATTTATAATACTTTACTTGAAATAATAAGCGGCGAATGCCACCGAAACTGAAGCAAGAATGAGAAATAAATATTTCTTATCGGGAAATAACCTATAAAAGCCTTCAACTGCTTCCGCTTCCTTCTGATGGGCTTTGATTTCCTTGATTTTCTCCATTAATGCTGCATTTTTGGCACGCCTTCTTACAGTTGCTTCATCTGTTGCTACTCCATTCGTTCTGTACATCATAGAAGGACATAGTAAAAGTAAGATACTACATACTGTTTATCAACTCTACAACCCTAGCATCATCGATTTCACACTTACTTCACTTCCGTTGAATTAGAAGTGACTTCAGATTCGCCTATGCTGCTGTCATTCGTATTGTTAACCACTTGAGATTCGATTGCCACTGGGACGGGTTCCTCCTTGCTACTACTCTCCGATTTATCAGCAGTATCATCATCAATATCATCATCAATTATGGAATCTTCCGAAGATTCTTCTTCAGATGATGAAGTTGGAATATCTGGAAGCGGGCGATCTACCAACTCCAGTCCACCAGCTAAAATTGGATCCAGAGAATGATATTATTTATGACCTTGTTTTAGTACACAGGGAAAGCTAGACGATTCATAACATGACTTACCGTTAATCAAGCGTCTATAAAGCTCTTCTTGTACTGACGATGTGAGGGAGTCGATTCGTTTGGGAGGGGAAGGCCTTTCGTCAACTTCGATTACATCAACTTCGCCGTTTTCGTTTTCGTCCGGCAGGAATCGTTTTTTACCCTACATTTAGAAAATTGAATATCATCACGTACTTGTAGCTGTGTTTGCGCATTTTCCATCAAAACATCCATATGATAAATCGTACCTCAGCTAATTGTTGGAGACCCTCCAGAATTGCAAGATATGAAAATCTGAGCTGATCAGCGGTTTGAATCAGCCCCATTCGAAATTTTCTCATATCCATTAGTACATCTTTAACATTTATTGTTAGACCTTCTTCCATCTAAAATACATTGTCAAAATGTTCAACCTCAAAGCAAAGAGTCGGGGTATTTGAACAAAGCACAAAATATCATTTTTCAATAAAACTCACCATTAGTAAGCACGAGTCTACCAAACAAAATGTTCCTGAACGTCCAATGCCGGCGGAACAATGAACAACTGGCGGTCCAACGTTAGCATTTAAAACTCCGCTATCTCGTACAATTTGCAAAAAGTGTAGGAACGTTCGAGGAGTTGAAGGAACACCGAAATCTGGCCATGTAGTATAGTGGAACTGTAGGACTTCTCGCGACTCCGACGTAGTCATATCTTCAACTCTGCAAATCAAAGTAATTATTTAGCTACGAGAAATTCCATGCATGCATCTTACATGCATCTTATGGTGTTTTATAAAATTACCTCAGCGTCCGAACCACAAAATTACGCGACTGTTGTTCTGACATATATCTTACACGCAAATCAACGTCATGGAACTCCATAACGTCATTTTCTTTATGAACGCTTCCCATGGGCCAGTATTGATGGCACTTGATCTATAACCATAAATAAAATACAACAATTACAATCCACCCATACCCACACAAGCCTCAGCCGGAGTCATACCAGTTAGGCATGCCGTCAATCGTCAACTACTTATACAAATACTCACTTGATTTTTTTCGATGACTTTATTTAGCATAAGAATGGCTTTGGAATTCTGTTCCCAAATCATTAGCCAGAAATGGCCAGCTGTTTGTGGTAAGGGTCCCTGAGTTAGGATATATCTCCGGCCTGCCCGTGAAACCTATATAGAATATGTATGAAATTAATGGTCAATTCAAATTAGAAAATCCGGATGCTTCATTAACATCCTCAAAATGCTAGAGTAGGATATACAATGGCTAATGGTAAAAGGATCATCAAGCATGGTTTCTAATGTATGTTATTTACTTATTTAGCTTAATCACTTTTATTAGCCTACCTGAACAAGGCTAGCATTGATGTAATCCGAAGTTCCTTTTGAAAGTACAACTCGACTGTGATCGAATGGACTGACATCACGATATCTGTTCAACATTTTATTTGCAGCCGATCGAGCAGCGGCGCAAGGGAAATCATGATTTATGCTCTCGGTTCGTATTGTCTAAATTTAAAAACGCCATTTCAGATTTATTTAGTTCTAAAACATTTTCAATAAATGTAAATATTCTGTGTTCGTCTGCAGCTACGTACATGGTACAATGAGTTCCAGCCAATCCGTTTATCGATATCATCCACCTCGCCCTTTATTTGCTTCAAGTGCTCTTCAATCATTTTGGATGTCTTACTTACAGCATACGATACTAATGGAAGCTAATTGTAAAAATCCACAAAACAGTCTGCGACTGCTTATGGTGGTTCCTCAAGATGTTTAAAATAGTGGATATATCAAATTTTCTTCTGAAACTTGTGCAGGATGATTGTGATTTTGAGGGCTGTCAATACAATCACAAGCCCGAGTCTCTGTCGCCGTGATATTTTCCGTTGCTTTGTACCTGCATGTGCACCCCAACGGACTCCAAGACCTTTAATAAGCTCGGCGCTTGGGTCGTTTTTGTAGAATCCGAGATCTGCGAAACCGGTCAATATGATGTGATGTTGAAGGTTGATGGGTTGGCGATCCCGATTAATTATAACATTAGAAGAAGGAACTGTTGGCAGGCTCGATTAATTATGTCGCGTTCGTCTTCGGTATGATTCTTTGTTACCTGTGAATAATAAGACCAAATTACACATTTTAGGACCAAAAAGACTACATTTAACGCTCGAAATTTTTGACATGGTTGAAATTTCCTCAACACAAGTTACTTTTACAAACAGAAAAAGAAAAGGAAACCTCGGAACAGTTAGTATACGTCGACATGCATAGGGTAAAATAATGTGCTAATCCTAAGCACAATCATATACGATGCTGAAGGTACGTTTTTGTAAAATTTCTATAATTAGTGATCGCTACCATTACCTAGTTCTTGAACCATGCAACACCGGATCATTTTATGAAGGAAACCATGCGCCTCTTTCCTAGATTCATATGCCCTTAACGGTCTGAACAAAAATGCTACTCCAAATGCCCACATCAACACAAAATCCCGGAGAAAACCGTCATTCACCATCACCAGTCTGTTGTGTAGCGTGTGTGCCGAAGGTGTGAGTCGTGAGCAATTGTACATTTCATATTTCAAATAGCTACATATATATAATGTATATCACGGCATTTCTCTCAAATTTCTCATGGATCGACCAATCATTGTAATAAGGCATGAAGGCATTGTTCGTTATCGTTTCATTTACAAATGGATTTACGAATGGATGGATTTACATACATATTATCGTGCGTTTTTTGTGTGAATGAATATATGCACCCAAATGTAGTGCATGCACTTGAAATGAGGCAAATCATTTCGCCAAATTCCGGCTCACTAAACAAACCAAGGAAATGTTACTAAACATTCTCACATGTGTAGGTTTCCCATTTTCCGGTGAGTATGAAATTAATTCGGAGGGTCGAGTTATTTTAAAAACTAATTACGTTTTCTTCACAAGATCACAGTTTAAGTTGTAATGACACAAATAGATCTATAATGCATTCTATATATGATTATGCACTGGCTGCGTCGATGTCGATATAGGACAGAGGGAGAGGTAGGTAATTAAAGCTTGAATAAATATTTATAGAATTATAAATATAAAATAAAAAAGTAATATAAGATATTATTGTACATATAGTGTCGTTTAAAAGTCTACTAGCATACGAATTCATAAGAACAGGCAGGCATGTAATAAAAAGAATATGTAGGCTAAAGATCTGACTGACCCTTGAATTCTTGGAACGGAATGGATTGACAATGTTCTAGGTATTGGAAGGGAAAGGAACTTTGTTGACTGACTGCTGTTCTACGTAAGATAATACCACGCACAGATAGACATGCATTTACACAGCTTTGTACCTTCTTTCTAACTTGTATTTAAAGTCAGATACATACAGATAAAATGAAGAAAAAGTATTTTGGATTTTTTGGGATGATATATGCTACGTACATAGATATTATTACTAGGCATCCTTTCTGTAACCTTTTTACCAGAGGTTTTACTTATTATGCCAGGTCAGATTATGTATTTCCACATAGGCTCGATGCTAGGGATTCGCTTTAGGTGGCCACAGTTGGTTTACTCTATACTTTTGAAGCCTTGAAGCAAACCCTCCTACAAATTAGTAGACAATCAGTCGACGTGGATGTTTAGGTTTTTATGGATTCTGTAGAAAAGGGACGGATCGTTATGAATGGGTTTTTATTCAAGATTATTACAGGGAGGCAATCCAAAATCTATCTGATATCATTCTTCATTTTACAAAAACTAATTGTAAGTTTCGGTCCTTTTATAAAAATCCAGCAATTGATTAACGCTATATTTTCCGAAACTAACAATAAGTAAACAGGCGAGTTTAAATGGGTATTTATCTCATCACCCTACTCCGCAACCTGTATTAATAATTCTAATACTTAATACATAATAATAATGAGGAATTGCATTTAAAAGATGCAGCTGTTTTTTGACGCAGTTAAGCGAGGGTGACGCTTGCGCTTGTAATCTGTATCTGGTCATGTCAGCAAAGGTAAAACCGTATATCAACTCATCGTCAGTTCCAAGTTCCAAACGAAGCAATGTGTAATGTTCACAATTTCGATTGAATTGCATGCTTGGAAAGCCATTATTACTCAATCAAAGATAATTTAAAGTATTCAAAAAGATAAACACTCTTGTAAGCAATTGGATTTCTTAAATAATTAGAGAGTATTAAGAGCTTTAAGTCCAACCTAAAACATCTATTCATACAAAATATGGATTTGTCTAAAATGACTGGTTTCGTCTGAATCATGAAAATGTCTACACTCCACGTCTGGGCGAACCTTGGTGGTGTATACTAGTAACACAAAACCTGGTCAATTAAATGTGAAATGACATTCATGAGATCAAATTGAGCGAACATGTGGGAGTTATTTAACGTACACAATTGTCCACATTCCTGACACAACCTGGCATTTAAGCAGTTTTAAAATGATAGTAGCTCTTAGTAAAACGATTGTCTATTCATGGCATCAGCGAAAATTTCACTAATAGCTCCATAGAATTGATCATAAAGAAAATTAAGAGTGTGATCATTCCATATTTGGATACCTTTTTACTTGCATCTTGCATCTCTTTCCATCGCTTCCTGACACGGAAACTGACAACTTGATACCGATGCAGATGGGTATTGTATTTTGATAAAACTCAGCTAAATTGGCTTGATTAAATAAACTTTTCAATATCCAGAACTCACATGCGAATATATGTTTATGTTTATGCAAAAAGTCAAAGCAACTCTATTAATAAAGTTACGGAATGCTAGACGCTAATGACGTATTTGGATTACATCCATTGATTGATCCAAACGAGACTTGTGTGCCATTACGACTATTTCAAACCTCAGATCTTGAACATCCCCATAGATAGGTTTTGCTCTTGTTTTGTAGATCAATAACTCTGTGCTATGTAAAACGCACCTTTCACAATATTTCACTCAATTACACAATTGATTAAATATAGGTTATTGTGCAAATCAGTTGTCCAAACCAGTTCAAAGGAACTATATATTTGCACAGTGTTTCATCCTGAGCATTGCAAACGTAACAATACTGACAATCAGTATTGCAGAACAAATATATGGTAATGTGCGATATATTCTTGTTACTGATACTATCTTTTTCCTTATGTGAAGTTTAGCCAATTCAATAGCTGCCAAAGTACGCGAAAATCATATACCTGAGGAATGCATTGCACATGTGAAGCGAAGCAAAATCACGAGTGAATTATGCTGCAAGTAGCCCAACCTGCAAAACTTTTGAAAATCATTTAGCCTACTGTATCAAAGGGAAACACTTATGTGAAGTAAGAACTAATTGCATCACTGCGCGTCAAGTCAACTTGGGTTAAAGATGACGTTTAAATGTCTGCGCATTAACTGGCCAGGGACCATATAACAGTTGCCTTGCCTGATTTCCTAGGTCAATGCAATGAAAGTGTCGAGAGCAGAACGGGAATTTGAAATATTACGGAGTTAGGATTAATAAAAATTCAAATTCGCCAGCTTTTCATTACAACTTGTACAGACACAAATATGAATAACGTCAGACCGTGATACCAACTCTTAGTGAAAGTAAGGCACTAATCAATTCTGAATACTGTTCAATTCTAATCTGCCCTCCAACGTGACACAACACAAATATAATAAGAATACCAATTTCATGCGCAACGCATTATTTCTTGCACTGTTTACGATAGAACTAGTGAAAACACGCCATCGTATAGATTTATTAGTACGAGCGTGAGTGTGGAACTATTATTAGTATCATTATCGACTATCTATACACACTCTTAATCTCAATGTATAGTAGTAATAGTAATATTAATACTCAGATTCATACAAATATTCATAATAATTACTCAACCCATGTGGTCCATCCGATCTGTCATTTACGTCAGACTTTTTGGTCGCCGCAATGCTCACATACGCAGTTCAGTCCACTGATCTAGTGTCAGTACAGCTTGGATTATTTTCTGATTTTCATAAAAAACGCTCGCGACGACTTTTCTACATACCGACGCCACTAAAACCACTACGGTTATTATTTGGCTGCCTGATGATAACGAACGATAACTAACTGACTGGTTTAGCCTTCCCCTACCACATGCCACCATCACACTTTTGTTTTTGTTTGCAGCTAAAACAACTGAAAACGTCCACAATTTCTGGTTTAGTATTCTTTCTGCAATTAGTATAGTGTATATCGTTGTGTGGTTTGACCGTATATACTTAATAAGCCCAACCAAAACGATTCTCAGAAAACATTAGTATTCATATTGTCAAGCACGGAGCAAAAAACCAACTGAGGAGATTCACGAAGTGAAAAAATACAGTAGCTACGAGTATTTGAAACATGACTATCAAGCTACAAATGCTACGATAAATACACGACTTTTAGTAACGCATGATGATGATGTGATGACCCACAAGACATGAAATATTGGTATTCAGGCTAACACAGTAAACTGCCAGAAATACCAATTACTATCAGTAGTAGTAGCAAGTACAACTAACAAGATTTTGATGGAACTCGACAAACTTGTAAGGATTGCATGATATACATACGCCACCAGCAATATGAACACTTAGGCGAAGGGAAAGGAAACAAAATATTTTGTAGAAAATACACGATTTAATATAAAAAAAAAAGCAGAAATACATGTATGACTTGACACACATGTCAATGCAGTGTTAAGAATACTCAAGAAGTAGAATAAATAGCTTAAGTGGCAGACTCAAGTGCATCATCATATCATGACTATAAGTATTTTATGAATATCATTTATGCGTAGTATTTCTGCGATATGGAGTGTTAAGAGCCGATAAAAGCTGCTAGAGTCTTCACGTCATTACCTAAAACTAATAAATGCGGTACACAACAACTTGAATCAGTGCGCAATGATGCATTCAGACTAGTATATGAAAAGAAACATTTTAATGATATTAAACCATTCGCTAAACTTCGCTATCTGATTGCTAATGAATGATAAAAGATTTACAGGTAGCTCGTTGTGATAAATAAACTTACAGAACTTCACACGAAAGGTGCTGTTGTAATACCAGTGTGGTATGAAAACCCTTATCCACGTGTCATCTTATCATATCTGCTGCACTAGGCATTGCAAAACGTACCTTGATATAATATTTGTAAGGGCATGTGTTTACCTACAGTTATAACGGTTATAAATAAAGGGATCCATGGATCCAAGTCAAAGAGTCTGTCTAAACTTATTGCGCTGAAAATACTGCATGCGACACACCTCATACAGTCACAGCATGTGAACCTTACATGTTCAAATCATGAGCCAATTTTACATCCTTCGAAACCCTCTAGGAGCCTTCTTAAAAGCTAGGAATCGCAGGAAGTCAAAAACATCCCTAATTAACAATAGTGCAATTATAATAATTGATAATTGACAAGTCTCATTATTGGTTTAGAAAATATGCAAGTGCATGTCCCTTAATTTCATTGTATGTTTTATATTTCCAGCTTTCTCCTTACCTAGGGGAGGAGCCAGCATGTGGCATTTATGAAACAATAATGGTCGTGTAACAAAATGCATACATTGAAGGAATTAACAATACTATGTCTACGTGTTCGATATACACCCCAAGAAGTCCTAAGCTGGCTTTTAAACAGTATAGCTCAATTCGACATGAAAATCCTTATCATTATTAGCGTTTCCAGGTTTATCTTACCAGCTCCTTGAAGTAGTGATGCGAAGCCCGATGTGATGATATATCTTTTGGGAAGTGTGAATGAAAGACGCTGAATAAATGGTCCCAGTAAATATTCTTTTTGTTTTATGATACTTCCTAGAACCGTTTATGTAGAACGGATGATGTAAAGGATGTGACAAATTTGTGGATCTGTTCTTCCTGAGTTAAGCATTTTCGTACAAAAACATATACGCCATGGCTCAAGCGATCAATCCTGAAATATAAAAGGTTTTTTTTGTTAGAATGAATTGAGTATGACATATAGTAAATCAACAAAAGGGAATACTTCTATACCCTTTTGTACGTGACATCATCCGTCATAAGTTGTGTTCTACTTCTGCTTATTCTAGTGAGTAATGACTAGTGACATAGTGCTATTAGTGCTCTGCTGTATATTCAAGGATTAACTACTTTCTTTAACGTTTGAGACATGCCCACCCGACTCGAATCTAACGTATCATTAGTATCAGAACCATTAAATTTTTTATGATACCCTCTACCATAGTCACGATTTGGTAATCTAAAAAAGTTTCAGTAATTCCTATATTACGTACACATTTTAAATCGTATTCACTGAAGACAAAAACTTACAGTCTCGCTCTTTTCTCGTCGCGTCATCGACAACACCTTCACATGATATATGTCATACGTACGTTCGTTAAAAATAAACCATTCAATACTTCACTTTGCATGAAAAATGTAGATCAACAGTTTTTGACAAAATAAAACTTTGGAAAGAGCAATTTTCGTATAAATTCTGCCGTAAAAAGAATGTATGACTTTCATGCACAGAAAAGCATGAACTACAGGTGAATGACTTAAAGTACATTTACAACTTACAAGCATAGTGTTGGTAAGTAGGTAAATAAATACCAAGTATGAACGAAATGGTACATGCGACGAGAAAATAAGTGAGAAAGACACAATTAGCTATTTACTCAGCCCAGTCTATTCATGTTTGTATAAGAATACTAGCTTCCTGGAATTTCAATGAATAATAATAAATGTACAAAACCGACCATAGTGCACCTTTTATTCGTTAACTGTCAAGTTTAGCAGCATCAAAATTAATACCATGTGTAACCTCAACTAGGTAAAGCTTGCTTGGTGGCTAGTTTCGCTAACAGCTTTAGGTAACAGAGTTTACTTAGCTACTCTACTTTAAACAGAAATATGATCTCCCATCCTCGCGATGCGAACTATGACTTCCTTACGCAGTACATATCATCAATCACACTCATCCTCCGTATTTCAGAGTTATTATTATTATAGTGCAATTCGGGTGCATAGTGTTTGCTTTTAAAATACCTTTTTTGATAAAGTTTCTTCATGCACAAAACACACCAAAAGAAGAAGTACGTGCACCACCACTAAACACAAGTTAAAAATAGAACCTCGACTTCTCTCTGCTATATGTTAGGTATCAGGTTAACCATGTGAAGCCAAAAGTCAAGAAGTGTTGATAACGTTTCAAATTTGATCAGTCTCAGATGTCACTGTACTGTGTCAGCTTGTAGGCAGATTGCAGAAGGCGAGGTCGTTTCTTTTAGCAAAAGAAATAGGATAATTAACCATAGACCAAATTGATATCGGGGATTTAGTAACACATGCGAATGTTCTTCCGGATGTGTAGCAAGCTTGAAAAAAGTCCACAATTTTTTTATTTCACAGCTACAATTTTTCTGTGTACATATAGTACCTACTCTGTCATTTTTGAACTTGGTGAGATGAGTAAGTGACGATTGTAAAGATTGATATATATATAATATACCTGCTTATGATGTGATGTGATGAATACTAAAATACGCTACACTTGCTTCTAGTTCATATAAAATGTGTCCCGTGTAAATACACGAAACATTTAATTACTAATACACAATGGAAAGGTTTCGAAAGAGGATCTTTCAAACTAGTATTATTGATTTTTAGTAAATCTTTTTAAACACCAACAAGCACAGGAGTATATATTGACTATTTACACATAATTTCATATAATTCCGAGGTGGATTGGTATGACTCTTGTAAGATGTGAGTGAGAAGAGAACTGGGCACATACATTGCATCCATCAAAAAACCCACAGGCAGGAGGTGGATATAGTATAGAACAGTTTCGGTGTTCTGTGTTCAGTCACCCTCACTCACTATAGTCAGTACAGTACGGGTTGCTGGTGTGTTAAATCTTACTGTGTCCACAATATCATCAACTACGTACCTCCCTCTATGTAAAATAGGAATGTTCTCATTTATGGAAAGGATTGTGATGTGTTTGAGAGAGATTTACTGTTGAAAAGAATGAAACCATCGAAAGTATAGCGTTTCCTCATAGTCGAAGTCACATTCACATCAAATCCTAACCTAAGCTCATAATAGAATAGAATAACCCAGCAGAGCAGAGCACACCGAGCGTCATCACGTCGAGAGAAGCAAAAAGGCCTTGCTGATGATGATGAAGTATTTTTTATTGCTTCAGTTGAAATTTAGTTAGTATTCATCCTATTCTGTACTGTATACATACCACCACCGCGATATATGCAAATACGGCATGTTACAGCTTTCATGGTCAGCCAGCCAAAGAAAAAACTATATACTTTTTTCTTACTATTACATGCTCATCATGGAGTGGGAATGTCTATATAGATATATTCAAAGCAGTATAAGGACCCGCACATATCTTTCCTTGCTACATCATATTTTCTGATATATATTTTGTTGGTACTACTGTAACGTAGGAAAGTCTTTGCATGCTTTACAGGTGATGGGAGTCTTCATCCCTAATGGTGCAAAATAACTTTGTCAAATGTATTTTTTAGTTTTTCGCTGCTTAACAATTAGCAGAAGGTAGTAACTTCGTTTGTAGAGATGACCGGCCATCACACGGTACACCCCTATTTCCCCGTATTGTGCATGCATTGTAGGTGACACTTTAGGTTTTCCAAGTATAGTTTCTTTAATATCCAGTTTGTTTTTTCCATGAAACCAATTGTCGTCAATGCCCTGTGCCGAGCTTTAGCCAATCGGGCACACACAGGATACAGATTATATGCATGCATTTATACGACGTACATACTACATACATCCCTTGATTCTTACACTAGCGTAGACCACTTTTTTCTATAATTGTTAAAACGTAATACTAGTATATGTTTACTACATACATATCAGGTTGTGGGATGTGTGAGTTCCTTTAAAAGTTTATACTATGTTTTAGAAAATCTGCTACGGTACTATACAACTATATTACTATATTACCAACACATTTTTCCGCGTGTAGGATGTACATTGTAACATACAACAGCCCAACTTTTGACGTGTAGAAATTAGAATTGTCCTGTTGGTTCTTTCGGTGCAGATGAATTCATATTCATGTTACGTACCACACATTTATGATTGCACTGTACTACAATCACATCACATCAGACCACCAATGTTTGAAACCCATTCTTTCATGACTATTCATGCGAGTCTATTTAACCTAATACTTAGCTCAAATCAATTCTTAATTAGCAATCATCATATCACTGCACCACACTTACTACTAACATAAAATACAGGGCACCACGTTGAATTATTGTCACACACATGCTGATACGATAAATACCAAAGACTTAAATCTGAGATAAATACATTGTGGAGTTGAAAGCATCAGAATTTTACAAAATTTAAAAGTGTCTCGGAAAAACCGTGAATCTGATTCAATAAATCCGCATTCCCTACACTCATTGTCATTAGGCACACCATGCGAGCTTACTACCCAATTACCCAATTACAAAGTACAAATTACAATAAGAATCACGAGCAAAATGTTTACCCCAACCCCAACACAAATTCAATTAAAGAATTATATGATGATATGGTAAGGTATGGGTACCTTATATCCAGGAATCTGACAGTGTTGCACCGTTGCACGTGGAGCTTATCACAAACTCACAAATCTTATCACAGCACAGCTTTTATAGATTCACAGAATCTTATTCCATACTTTAAATTATAAAAATTTCCTTTACACATCCACATCCAGTTGGACCGGGAATGATATGACATGACTACTGCAGCAATAGTAATAAGTAATAGCTGACGATGAATGACTACATTTCATGTCGAATCAATGATGAATGAATTCCAATAAAAATGTGAATTGGCAATTCATACGTGTGTACAAACTACAAGTCATCTTTTGTCATATATGGTGCCGTGACTTTTTCTGGCACATTTTGCACATGAGTGTGTTTTTGCTTGAGCGCAGCGTGTACGACTTTATTACGCGAGGCGAGTGGGGACATTTTTACTTTGTTCAAGTTTCACAATGCTCCATACCTTGGGCTCAAATTGTGTTACCGTGAATCCACATAAAAAGCAATTGGTCCACACTCACGTGCATTCCGCACTTTTCAATTTATACTTGAGAAATATTTTGAAGAAAGGGTTTGTTTGTAATGTCAAGTAGTGAACATAATTTGAAATGAAACCTGACCTCTTCGGTTTTGTTTGACATTGAAGCTGTATATAGTCAGAAAATCACAAGCAATCCGGACTGCATGCAGCAGCATTTGCTGATTTGTGTAGTAAATATCTGAGTGCATTCGGCATTCATTGACGTAAGTAACTAATACTGTAACCGACTATCTAATCGCTATCTGTTTTAACCGAGCGGCGGAGGATAGTATTCACCGGCAGGTCATAAAAGTCATTTTGCTAAATTGGCAAATTATCCTTTTGTCACTTGCCTACTTCATGTCACTGTTATAAGTCGTTGTTGTTACCTGTAGTGTCAATGATACTAAATGCCAACATGTAAACATCTTACGTATGTTTAAAGGTTCCTGAAGGAAGGTGCCAGGTCAGTTGTGGGTCTTCCCCCGAACGAAACTATCAATCATGGCTTCCAGCTATTTCCGAATCGTCATGAGGGACACCTTACGAACTTTACACGGTGGGGGCTGCATACAAACCACGACTGCCAGTTTGAGGGTATGCAAGTGTGGTGCCACAGACTATTCACATTATTATGGTGCTCCGAAACGGTATTTTAGTTCCAACTCGGGAATGGCCCAGCTCAAGTCAACCTCATTACAGACAAGTAGTTTACGGTTTTCAGTAAATCCATCGAGTTCAGCAGAAGTCGAGAGCAATACTAGTAAAAAGGAAAAAGAAAATATCGCACTATCGAGTCGGGCTCAACAACGTCAGATGACTCACGGGAAACGCTTGTTGGAGGAACCCGAGGACACTGAACCACATGTAATTTACAGAGGTGTACTAGCTACGCAAATGAAGAAGCTGAAAATATTCTCATTAACTACCTCCGGTATGGGTCTGTTAATGCAACCAATCCTGATA
>JAANSN010001513.1:0-32736 GCA_036850665.1 Dicranocentrus wangi
TTTTAAACATTGAAGTACACTTCTTAAACCGTCTCCTTTCAACTCCAGTGGGTAAGCAGGTCTTGCCAATATACCCATTTTCTACCAAATATATACAGAATGCCAAACCCATAAATAAACCTGGTCCAATCCTTTCGACACGGTTTTTACAGAGAAGCCCCGGATTCCACTTTTCCCAGCGTGATTTCCCATCATAACCAGCAGGTTTCCCACTTGCCCGCCTCCTCCCCTGGCTGGCAAAGCTTGTAAAATAGGGAAATGAATTAATGGGAGCTTACGATTAGACATGGGTGTTTATCCGCTTCACCGATCCGTTCCACTTCTTTTCATTCAATCAACTGAAGAACACACAACTGAAAAAAGCAAAAGCATATAGGAAAACAAACATTACGGTTGCGGAGCGGACGGATGTGGCTCATAATCAGGATGACGAGGTTGAATACAAGAGGCAGGCGTTGTGGCGGTATGCATGATGCACCAAAATATATTCACCCTTCGAGCAAAACCCTTAAAAACTGTTGCTACTTTTTTCATCCATCCAGCTCGCTCCCTTGCAATATATATATGAGTGATGGTGAGGATATATTGTATTGAATTTGATGATGATACGTAATAATGATCATGGCATCCGCTCCGAGAGTAAACTTATTTTGTATCGGTCCCACTTTTCTGTGTTTGCTTTAAAAAATTGGTAAATAGACGGGATTAAAAGGGCACCCGGACTGGGTGCAGGCAGGCAGAGGTTTGTACGTGATCAATATCATTTTGAATGTTTGTGCATTTCCCGTGCAGCGGAGGATGATATTATTATACAATAGTGAGATCTGAATGAGAAAATAGTTAAGGGCACGTGGTATGCAGAGGGTCTTCGCCCTTTGGGCCACTTGCACTGCATTACGTGATGATAAATGTGGGCTGAGTTGCGTAAAAACGCTTTATGGCCGTTTCTTGTCTAGTGCAAGCGTATAAAAATTGGGCAGGTTTTTTTCATACAATTTTTTTTGCTGTTTTTGCATCACCCTAACTAAACTAAACTTTCCGGGTCCAGAAACCATTTCCAAGAAAAATCGGTAGTGTTTGTTGTACACACACACACAAGCAGATTCCTTCCTAGTACAATTATTGCGTCTTGCTGGTTGCAAACACACCAGATGATTATTACCGTCCGCAATTACATCAACTCATCCCTATAAATTCCAAGTCCAATTTCGATTAATCACTTGTAAAGCAAGAAACCGTAAGAAATTAGCTTTTATGAGTGCGCCGACAGCCATTAAATGCCGGAGCAGTTAGCCCCCGATACAACAATCCCAAGGATATATAATATACGTCTGCCCTTTTCCAGACGTAATAACCCTGTCCTCTCGTTGTTTACTCCTCAACATATTGTTTGCGGTCAGGATGGTGAAGGCAGTAAGAAGAAGAAAAAGCCACAGGAAATAAAACACAAAATTTCCGCAAGTTTGTCCCAGCTGAGTGATCCAAGAATTAGGATTGCCCCCTTGATGACTCTAACACGCACACCCGGGCTTCGTGTCATGGGCTGCTCCAAAGCAAAATATATTGTTGGGTAAATGATATAAATACGGAGTGTACTACATTTTACTACACTGCGACTAGCTCAAAATTCTAGAAAAAAATACATTCAACAAGCTCCTGTTGTTGTTGTTATGAATGTTGTTGTTTTGGTGGTGCACTCCACGGCAGAATAGATGAATTGCATGTTTTCATGAAACTCGAATAAAAATAGGGTATCGCATTTCCCATCTCGTAAATTAATGCTCTAGAGTTCTCGGCGCTGCAAGGATTCCCCAATTAAATACTCAGGTTGGTCAGACACAAGAAGGTAATTTAATTTCCATTTTACGGGATCAAGCAACAACCCCTTACCCGTAATATCTCCGTAAAATCTGAGATACCTAATTTAATTTCTGATATTTTTCAACAGTGAAAATTCCTTTTTTTCGATTCGCACCGGTTGGCAATTTTGTGCTGGTGTTTATAGTCCACCCAGTTGTTTACCAATAGCAATAGCAAAAGGGCGAGTGTGTGCGACACGAACAAAAGTCACCCTTTTTTTCATCCCCTTCTACTACATAGGATTGTTTTCTTGGGGGTAAAACTGTTAGAGCATTCCTTCCTATTTTTGATCTTGACCCAAGAGAAATCAGTGGAGAAGAAATAGAGGAATTCACCAGAAAGGAATTTCAGGACAGGAAGCCCATATATGAAAACACTTTTTCCCTGGTATATTATCTCCATATTACGTGCAGCCTATTCTATCCCAATTTTTGTTGATCTGCACCATCAGAATCATCATTCTTTCGTTCAAATAGATTGAGGATTCGATTTGCTATAAGGGATTCCATATTGTGCTGGAAAAGGAGAGAATATTTCCTACTTTGGACAACCTTGTTTTCACGCTTTAACCTCTCTCTCTCTCTCTCTGTCTCTTTCCTTTTCCCTGCGAAATCTCTGGAGGAAGAGAGAAAAGAAGCTCAACTCGATTTATTTTCTGCCATCATCCTCACTTCTACTTTTCCTCTCTCACTTCCACTCTCGATTCTGAAGAACAAAAAAAACAAAGAAAACGGGGATCCTTTCTTTAAGATTTTTTTCCTAAACAATATGAACCTGTTCTGGGAAAGCTGACATGGAAAAAATAAAGTCTTGTTTTTTGTCTTTTATTCACAGAAAAAAACTTCAGGTCTGATAGTTGATTTCTTCTGTTGTGTCTTTCGTAAAAAGAAGTAAAGGAGATCAAATAAAGAAAACTGGAAAGATAAACGGAGACATTGTGAGAGAAGTTGGGTAATTCAATGTGCTAACATGTATAGGTACCTATGCATTATTAAGAAAACATCTGAAAACATGTTTGCCATCGTTTGTTTCAGAAAATTGGGAAATAATGGTGTATTCTTGTGGAAGGAAGAGGAAGGTGGGCATGTTTGATTGGGTGTTTACGGGACAAGAAGGATTTTGTTTTTATTGAAGATGTGACATCCAGATATTTCCTCTGAATTTCAAACCCAACATGAATGCAAAGGTTATATACACAAGGTCCAGTGATTAGAAATCTACATTAAATGAATTTGTATCGTTGGGTTCACCGAAATAGACTTTTATTACATTTATTTCACCCACTCGGTCCTCTCTAATTTTCGAAATGTTTGAGCATTTGAGCATTGCATCCCAGGATTCAAAAGAATATATATATTATGTCCTGGTTTTATACGCATGTAATAATTTAAGGCTGCTGTTGATTACCAAACCCAGTTGCTTATTTGCTGGCAGCTCATGTACATTTCGCTGGTGAAGTTGGCTTTGCTTTGCAATCAAAACGTGTTAATTAGAAATGGGATATTTCAGATCCCACGGGTGCTATCTCTCTTACGCCAGTCACATTCCATTTTATGTTACGTTTACATTAAGCCCCTGAGTTGGTACTTTTGGTTCTCTGTTCCAGGATTCATTTCCATGTTGAAGGCATGCAAAAGATAAATTCGGAAGTCTGAGTTTTCTCTGATCTTGCAGGTTTGTGATGATGATGATGATATGACGATGATGATGATGAGGTGGGTAAAGATTGGGATGAAAAGTTGTCACTAGGACGAAAGGGAACTGGGCTTACAGTTACAAAAGATGTCTTCGGGTTTAAGATGATCGCCGCATTAGTAATTTTTGATCCCAATAAATATGTAGCTTGCTTTTGCCGTTCAAAAGATTGTGAAATAACCTCAGATTCATAAATGAAAACAGATGATACTTACCATAAAAACAAGGAATTGTTTATAGTAATCAGTAGAAGGCTACAAGTCAAGTGTTTTATTTTTCTGAAATATTGTTAATTCTTGAAGTCGCTCATCCTCCTTCAAATTACCAAAGGTTCACCCCATCCCCTTGGCGTTTTGTAGCACCTCCCACAAATTGCTCTTGCTTTCTTCATTTTCTCCATGAAAGAAAAATGCCCCGACAATTTTTTTCCTACTTCCACATTTCACCATGTGTTGTGCTACAGAAAAAAACTAAATTTGTACACGGCGATGTGAACTCATGTAATCTTCACAATGTACGTACACGTACACTGTGTTCTCAGAGAGAGAAAAAAAATGGTAAAAAGTAGTTTCTCCTGGTTCACGTCCTTTTTTCCTCTGGAAAATGGAGGAAAAACCTTCTGGAAAATGCTAGTTGAGACATTTGTCACAGACTAGGCAAATCCTCAGAGGGGCCATGAGTCGAAATTTTGTCCATGAAATGAAAATATCACGTTTTACTTTTTCCGTGTTCATCCAAGCTGGAGTGCATATGGTTGTTGGTTGGAATGGGTATTTTTGCTTACTTTAGTTTATTTGTGTATAGCATATTATATTAGAAAAGTTGGCTTTATTGAACTTTGTATTTTTTTTCGTTTTACAACACTACCTGTGTCGTTTTCGGGGAAAGAGCAATACTGTACTTTATTTTATAAATAGAATCTGCAGGCAGGCGGTTGGAGATTGGAGACCCAGCCAACCTAAGTGTCTCAAAATACCCCGTAGTCCAAAATTCCTTATAAACTAATAGCCCACACGCTTGGCTGGACATGTAACTACAAATTTCGACCACCAACTTTAACTGGATAAACTATTCCAGCATTAAGGATCATTGTCTATATGGTGTCAAGTAGCATTGTTAAGCTAGTTAAACTAAAAAGAGTAACCCTCCGCAGCCCGTCGCGTCGTGTGACTGCAAATAAAGGCATTGGGAAAGTGTGCAAGGATGAATGAAATGAAAGGTATACACCAAAAATATCTCCTTCCTTCCTTCCTTCCTTGCACACCAACTGTACGAATAATGGGATGAAGTGAAATGGGAGGAAGCCCCAAAGACAAGTAAAGAAGCTCAAGTTTCACCACCCCTTTTATCTTTGTGGATTATCTTACCACTTAACCGTCTTATCACCACCACCATCACCGTGATCATTATCATTACACGATTTTTCCGATGGAGCTCAAGCATATATATACGTATTGCATTCCGATTGCTATATCATCGTGTCGTGTCGTTAGTCTTCTTGAATGTTACCTTAACCTCATATTTTCAACCCTCTTCATCTCCTATTTCACCTTTCTTAGCGCTGTACGGAGGAGAGTATATCTGGGGAAAGGTACTTTAAAGCCATTTAAGCTTAATCTTGTTCAAGGGGATTTTTGGAGGGTAACGTGAGATATTACGTTTTTTTACTCTATAGAAATCAGGGTAAAATTTTGAGCAGATGGACAGCCCCGATAAACTTTATAATTTAAAAGGAGCTCGTGGTCAGGATTATATTCATATTTTCAGTTACATTATATTATGTAAGGATATCAGTGGAGCGGAAAGGGCAGGATGAGGAAGTGAACAATACAAACACAACAGTTGCACACAAAAGGCGACAACCCTCCGTCCTCGTTATCAACAAAAAAAGAGGACTGTGCCAAGTCGATCTATCTTTCTCTCTTTGGAATCAAAATTCTTCCTCCCCTTTTCACCCTTAAGTATACACAATGCGTCTGTTTATGGGGGCCAGAATACGTAACTCTTGTTGCATTCATCCCTGGTAAAATATACAAAACGGAAGGGTGTCCCTGTCCAATTCTTATTGGCACTGTCCCTTTATAAAAACCATTATTATCAACACAAGATGATGGTAATCAGTCACTTGAGTGAGTCAACTAAACCGAGTCATTTCACCCGACTTGTCGCATATAATAATGACACAATAATGTGTTTATGATGGAAAAGTGAAGATCCGGTTTTCAGATTGGAGAAGAAAGAAAATAACCAGGATGATAGTAGTACAAAATATCGTCATATACAGTGTTATTAGGGGGGTGTGAATTTACCCCTACATTTTTTCCTATTCTGGTGCGAATATAACACGCATCAATAATATCGAGGTTAACAAAGTAAACGAAATAATAGCTAATTTAAAAAGTCTCGTTTGTTCCTCCATCCAGTTCTATTTCAGCTAGCACAATAATTTTTAACACATTGGAAGGCTACGAATTTAATGATAATTAATGGTATTTACTGAAGGATGAAATAACTAGGGCTCTGCCTGTGATGCTGTCAACCACGACTACTGGTGATTGCTACAGATTACAGATGCTGTATGAGAACGCTGAAAACGTACTTACACGATTGTTCGCTGTAGAAATACAATGAACAGGTGGAACTACAAATTATTATTCGTAAATCAGGTTAAAATATTGTTTATTGTTTAACTTATACGTCCGATTGAAGTAATATAAGTATGACCATAATACCCATTACGCACAGATAAGCTGGTTTTAGCTTTGTCTTGTCAAAACTGGAGTGAGGATGAGTTAATATAACGGAATTTGAGGAGCAGGATTTGAAGAGGTGGGCCTAATGTAAAAAAAATATAATACTTCATTTGTCACATCATCTTCCACCGTTCCCAAAAGGGAAACTGGTGAAGGCGGAAAATTAATAAAATAATTTCCACAAAAAACTTTTCACCCTTTTCACCCTGCTGCCTCACCAGGAGCACACAATAAGTTAATAAAACTGTGAACGAATTTTGTATAATTAGAGAGAATGTACACTTTATTCAAATCAGATTACGGTGTAGTCGTATCCAAGAGGGCCGAAAGAAACTGTTGAAACTATTATCTTTGAAGGAAATTAAGAACTTGTATTTTCCTTTGACAAGGCTGGAGGGATAATGAAGGAAAGTAGTCACAAAGGACGAGAAGGAAACTTTTTAGGAATATAATCTCCTTAAAATACACCATGAACATGGGAACTTATTATATATTTTGGATTACGTTTTACGTAAAATACAGCGGGTCTAGGGGTGGGAATAAAAGTTGAGAGTTTTGGCTAGTTAGTCTATTGAGATTTGGAGGAAAGAAGAAGATTGAAGACGGAGAAGAGGATGAGCACTGTTATGATTTGCATACTGGAATTCATCCGACGTAATATATTCTTTTGCTAAACCTAGGAGGGTTGGATACACACAGCATATAGTGCTCAGGATGATATTTTTTAAAATATAAAAACACAAATGAGCCAAGGCTATGAATAAATGGATGAGAAGTGAAAGACAAAATTAAGAATTCGTTTTCTGAATTTAAGGAAAGTGGTTTAATCTGCTTGGTGGTTTTCACTATTTTCTCAGTTTCCACAAAAACTTTAACATGACAGCTTAGTCAAGGATCTTACTATTAATAATTCGGTAGTGTGAGGGATAAGATTCAGAAATTCATCCGATGTTGACGTTATTTATGTTTATCGTTTTTGGAACTTGGATTAATATACAGAGTTATGGAATAGACGCGGATTAGTTCATATTATTAGAATATACTAGAACTGCAAACTGTTTGATCGCTATTGATTAACGTATGTACTTATTTGATTGATGTTTTACTAAAGATCAACTTGCGTGATACTATGTTTCCACTATATTATTATTAGTATTATTATTTTACACTGTTTTACTTACGTCTTAGGTCTTTCACTCCTTTTTACCTTTCAAAATACTCTTCCTCCAACCTGCCATGAAAATTTTCGTCCTCCTTGTCACCGCCATTCTAGGAAACGACCCTATTCACACCAGTTTATTGTGTACCTTAACGATGAAAGTTGCTCAAGAGTTTGCACACCGAGGCTATTTCCAACTATTAAGTTATCTTCTTGAATGAGCCAACCAAATGAGAGTAAACAAAGAGAAAGGAAAGGTGAGGAAAGGAGAGAGAAAAAATAATATTCACACTAGGCACCTAAAATCCATAATATTATCTTACTCCAAGTACCACCACCACACTATACTCAACAATATAACAGACGAGAGTAGGAAAAGCTGTATTAATATCCATTCTCTCCCCTTTTTACCTTCTCCTTCCACGTTCCGCTCGACTGAGTGAAGATGAAGAAGCAAGAAAATTATTCACTTTTAACCATGCCTGACTATTTGCTTATTCACTCATTCACCTTATTTTTTTTTCTGGATGACTGTCTCGACACTTGCTTACCAAGCTGGAGGAGGCGGAGAAGGGAACTCATGGAATTTCTCTGCAAGTCTGTATAAAGTACATATTTAAGCACAATATTAAATGTATCATTATATCACCCAAGCCTCACTTTCAGCCATGATGAACAGAGAAAAAAGGAGCAGGGTTTGTCAAGAGAGAAAAAAGTTATTTTTTTTCTTTCTGAAAAGGAGAAAACTACATATATATCCTTCCCCTTGTTCCATCCAACCACTTGCTTTTTTCTTAATCTTCTGAGCAAGTCAGTCAAAGCCGTCCGTCACATACATTTTATATGCAATCCAGTTGACTCCCTATGCCGCCACACCACACAGAAGATGCTGACGAAGAAGAGAAAAGAAGAGAGGAAAAATGGAGAGAACATAAAGTCATTTCAAGCTAGAACGCTTTGCATGAATATCACCAACACGGAACATCACGCTAATATCCTAAGATGGAAAAGGAGGGTTAAATACAACGTCTAGTGTAACGTTACAATGGCGAAGGTTAAATGGATGCATAATTTTTTCATGTCGTTTTTTCGCCCTTACTCTCTATCTCTCCATTTTCTCCAGACTTTTTTTCCATCCAGTAGTCGTTTCGTGCCATCATGTAAGTTTTAACGAGCTTTTATGGCATTACATGAGTGAGCAAGAGCGAAGGTTAAGTAACACCGGAAGGCTCGTCATTATTCCACTTTTTTCCATAATACAATGTAGATTTTGGTGGGGAGTGGTCCTGAAGGGAAAAATGTTTGATGGAAGCGTATATATTTTTTTGGTGATCTTGATGAGTACGGCGTATAATCTGACAGATTAGAGTTTTACCATGTTAACCACTTTCCGCTACTTACGCTCAATTCCGCACCAGAGCAAATACTGTCAAGTGCTTTCACAAGCGGAAATGTTCTAGGTCGAGAATTCCCGTAATATTTAGTTAACTTCACTCAAAAGCTTCCTTTTGTCTTCAAGTCACACAATACGCTAATTCCTATACAGCCGGTCCGGAAGAGAAAGAAAATGGTGGGATGGGGTGACTGCATGGTGGATCATGGATCGTCGTAATTTTCCAGTGTAACTTCCCAAGTTAACCATCTCATTGAATATTCCAAGCAGAATTTGTTCCTTTGAACGATCACCACAAATATTTCCAAGATAATACACGCCTTGAGCGATATACAGGGTATTTTTTCGTATGCGCTTCATGTGACATCATTTTTACATATACAGAGTTTCTAGGTACAGTAATAAAGTTGGTTTACATTAGATTTAACATAAGGCTGCGTACATATAGGAGCACGTCAAGTGTGTCGTTGTAACTCAAGCATATAAAATGATCTTAGCGGGATGCTTTCTCAAAACCTCTGAACCAAAGTCAACTTTCCAGGGTTGAAACTCCGGAAAAAGTCAGTTTTTATGGGGACTACAAGCCGACGTAGTGAAGGCCGTGTGGATTCGCTTAGTACGAGGAAATCATCCCCGGGGATGGATTTATTTTAGGAAAAAAAATACTTTTTTCTTTGGGTTGACTTTTCCCGTTAGTTGCAGTAATATTTGGGAAGAGTCGTCTCTTCTTATTTTCTGAAGCGTGGAAAATATCGCAAAAGTTTTTCATTTTTGCTTTCGTGGAAATAAATGAAATTCTTGTGGCTAGTCTCCATTGGGCATATTTTTCCGAATTACTTTTTCTCCGGTTTTTGTTTTTCTCTATACACAATAGGAAATGAAACGTGAAGGAAAGGGAATTTTGTGTCTTGATTTGGAAAATATGTCTTCTACAGCTCAAGCTAAGTCACGGGAAGATGTCACCCTTTGTGAAAATTTGCAACGACTTTGGGAAATAAGCTTAAGCCTCTGTGATTTTTATCGGGGAAAACAACTTTTTTCATTTTTCTACAATTCGCCGTGATTGCGTTGTCAGACACAATTTACAAAAAAAGTGCGACGTTTACCCCGTTTTAAAAGGAAAAATGTACCCTCCTCATGGTCTTACACTCTTCCAGAAATAAGCTCATATTCTCCATGATTCATAAATTCCATCTGAAAAAAGGAAACATGAAAGGGCGAAATTAGGGTTGAGCTGGGCTCCTTGTCTCGGAAAAGAAAAGAAAAAAAAGTAATTGAGCTGTACGTGAGAAAAGTCTATAAATACGTTCCCTAACAATTTTATTCCACTCAGCCCACCCGATTACGCTAGCATTCCTCCATTCAGAAGCAATTGGTTGAGACATAAAAAAGGCCTATAGAAATCAACCATCGGAAAGAAATAGGTCCATTATCTCCACACAATTGACACTCAACTAGGATTTTATGAGGTTTAGTCGTTTACCGTTAGTTAACTTGGAAAGACAAAGAGGAAAGGAGAGGAGAGAAAGTTTGGAGTGAATGGGAGGTGAATAGAATGGTGATTTTGATGGTGTCTTTTCAGAAAAGTAAACCGATTAACCGTCGATTCTTCTTCCTTTCACTTCGCTAATCCTCCAGTTTGCTATGTATTCCTTTACCCCAAACCTGTTTCAGAAACACGAAAGGCGAACCTGAGTAATATATGTATGTGAGGAAGCTTGGTTGGGTTACGATAATGCGCGTCGCGGTCGCTCATCAAAACTTTTTAAATCATTTATCTTACCAAACTTGAGTATTTATTGTAGTACATCATTAGGGCAAAGAAAATCATAGACTTTGCATTTATCTTTGAAGTGAAAAGTGAGCATCAAGAAGAAGATAACTTGTACATATATATGTATTTCAAAACAAAGTAAATGCATAACAATCTGGTGTTAACTTTTTCGGGGTAATAATAATAACCAACCAAACCAGCAAGCAGAGAGCTCATATGCTTCAAGTTTTCCGAACGAACAAATACTTTCTCTGTGACAGGCCGAGCAGATAGATAGATTGTCTAGCGTTCACAACATTTATCATCAGCCCCAAAGGGCCCAACTTTTGATGGGTACTCTCTCGCTGGATGAAGCTCCTTTTTCCCTTCTTTGCAGCAAGCAACGAGATGCGTACATGCTCATAAAGAAAAACACAACCCCACATTCATTGAAGATGAGGATGGCGGAAGCCAAGTTTCGCTCTTTTTGATAGATAATATATTACTTGTAGTTTGTGCACTTTATCTTCTATCTGAAAATTTAGTAGAAGCGAGAAACATGGCGTAGCGTAGATAGATAGATGTTGATGAAGTACATAATAGGAAAACGGTGTGTATTGTAAGTATTGTGTGGGTGCAAACGATATTTTAGATTGGTGCAAGTAGTAAAATGAAAAAAACAAAGATTTCTGAAGAGGAGAGGAGAGGACCCACACAATCCCGACTGGCTTTCTCGGCATAATAATTTATTGTTGGCTGTACACTTACTACCTTTCATTTTAATCCGCCTACAGAAATGAATCAACGTGCAGTTTAGTTGGATGGATCTCTGTAACCCTACGAGAGACAAAAACAAAGTAAGCAACCACCACCCAACCCACCCCTGCCCCTACTCAACGATTAAATTAACTCTCGGAATTTAAGTGAGACTGTCCACGTCCACTACCACCAATGTCCTCCTTTTCTCCTCCCGCCCCTAAAACTTAAAAAATAATTTCCTTTGTATATTTTGTGTGGGGTCATGTAAAACAACCCCGAAATGTATAGGCACCGATGTCAGATACTTTTAATGGTATCTGCCAAGAAACTAAAGACACATGGGATTACGCGTGCAGAGTATTGAAGCATTCCACAAAAATAGAAACGACTTTTACCCTTTCAAGGTTACACCTGTTATTTGGCTACTTAAATTTAAAAAAAATGTATATAATATTGAAGATATGATATTTGTAAAGTGTATTTTGCATTTAGATACCAAGAAATTGCAAAACTAAGAGATTACAAGACGCAATACCAATTTTCAAATAGGTAAGATGTTTAGTTGGTTGAGCGGAGTGGCTTGTGCTTATGTTACCTATATTATATATGCCGTGTCCAAGTTTGATTCTCAAAATGCACGACTTGTGTATTTCAAACTACGTATTATGTAGGAACAGGAACCGCAGGAACGTACACCACCACCGTTCCACTTTATGCGGCTCCGTACAACCTCCAAGCTTTCTCACCTGGCTTAAAAACGGGGGAAAAGGCGAGTGTTCATCGCACAGGACGGATCTCCAGCAGAGAGGAAAAATCTCTGTGGCACACATTCCATTCCGCACTCATTCAGTCAGCCCATACTCACCCCATGCCATGCCCACAGTGATTCCACTCCAACAAAAAGGAGACAACAGAGGCAAAGCCCACTTCTCAAGTGGCTCCCACTTGCTCCATGGAATGGATCTGCAGAGAATGACGACGCTGATGACGACGAGTATCGAGCTCAGCCACTCACTCGCCGAAAAAGGAGCATCATCATCATCATCATCAACAACAATATCTCGGACCTACTGAGTGTGTAGGGCCTTTTGCCGACTCGTATTTTTAACGAGAACAAAAAAAAACATACACGTATTGCATTTTATCCATATGACAATTTATATATACACCACACCACACAACACCATGTACACTCACCATCCCTTTTCAAATGGGGTAGCCTGGCTTTATGCCATAAGATATGCCCAAGTTTGGTTTGCGTTATACTTATATAACCACCACCACGTCCATCCATTATCTTATAAAATGCACTTGTTTCTCCAAACCCAAAATGTATGAGCAAAAGTACACAAAAGCTGTTTCCTTTTTTATATAGGAAATATATATACACACATTTTCTCATATAAAATTACACATTTACCGTGGCACAACTCCTTTATTTTTGTGGCTCATCCTTTGGGACACCAAAAGCCCATTTTGCTCTAGCTCGTGCAACTCACCAGCATCAGGCAGGGTAAAATATCCTAAAACTAAATAGGGAACGGTATAATATACCTCAAGTCTGAAGAATATGTATCCGACAAGATAAGAACGCTATACACACACATATGACACGAGTAAAATGTAAATATATCCGTATATTCAGTGAAACAGTCACTTTTTTATTTTGTTTCATTGAAACATACGTATATGCATGGGTACTTTATATGCGTATTTTATGACGATTCTCACATGAGTTTGACAGATATTTCAATAGATAAAGATGATTTTTTGGAGGGGGATGATCTCTCGTGATTACCCATATTTTCCGAGTATGGCTCTTGCGTAGTAATCTAATCCATTGTCGACTGAATTTGACGAGATATATATACACATCATTTTTCCAATGCAGCAGCTCTTCGTGATTACTGGGTTCACTTTTAATGCGTATTATTGCATTATTGGCTCCTTATTAGGGTAGCCCTCCAGTTTCGCATATTTTTCCAAAGATTTTTTGCCATTCCGCTCATCTGATCAGGCTTGTCCCATTGGAGAGATGTACAGATTGGGAGGGACGAGATCGGAAATTATATTATTACATGGATCACAGATTAAGTCCACTGGGAGTGAAAAAGGGCTTTCGTTTGCTTAGTTTCAGCTTTCAGCGGAACAAAAAAAAATATAGTGAAGTAGCAGTAATGAACTTGGTTGGTAGAACAGTAGTGCAGTGGCTTAAGCAGTGAAGTAATAAGTGAGCTAACAAATGATTACTTTTTTCCTTGAGGATTTCAGATTTTTTTCCCTTCTTTCCCCTATTCATCCCTGGATATATGGGATATACTGTATGATTTTTTTTTACTCTCACAGAGATTTATTACTACTCAGGCATGAGCAGCATCTCTCATCATCCAGAAAAATATCATCTTCATCAAAGTTTCTTGACATGTCGAGAACTCATATATATGGAGGCAGCCAGTGAAGATTTTTTTCTGGCTTATACTTGATTTGACTTTCACGGAGTACTTTTGACTTGGGGATGGATGAATGGGGGGATTCTCTAGAGCCCTATTTAATATGGATGGATGATTGTGTACAGCATATCCCATTATAATGTATAAAAAAGGGTAGCCCTAAGAAGAACAAAAAAATTCTCTAGCGTTTATACAGACTGGAGAGACTTTAACATCTCAATTCTGAGTTTTGACAAGGGCAGACGAAGTGAATTAATCGCGCAGTCTAGCTCATTCTAATTTTTTCTAATTTCTTTCTTAATCATCTTACAAAACTTGTACAAAAATGTAGATTCATTCCGGGTCCAATATGTTTTATGAGGATTCTCCAGCATATATAGCAGGAGCAGGCAAGATTTAATTTTCTCGAAAAATGTTTCCCCAAAAATACGACGTGTTGCAGACAGGAGTGAGGTTCGAGGATGCAACTAATGTATTCATTTTCAGTTAATTTAATGTAGTCTTTTGCATAGAAAAAAATGGTAACAAGCTCCGACTCAACCCCATGCCAGATACCCCTAGGATCCCGTACTGAATTAATGAAAAGTCTTTCGAAGAGATTGGATTGTATTGTCTGACAATTTCCCGAACGGAACGATCATTGACGCTCTTTTGTCTCCAAGTCTCTGGAGAAACATAGAAGGTAACAATATTGCCACTTTCCTGGTTACGTAAACATTCACTCAGTAAAAATGGAGGTAGTTTGGCGGAGGTAAAAAAACGAAATGGATTCCGCTTTTCCTTGTGATCAATAACAAAAAAACGAAAGTAATGAAGGCGACGGAGAGTCTTATTTAGCTTTCAGTTTGACAATAATACGACACACGACTGGATTAGATTTGGCTCAAGTGTCAAACTGCGTTTTAATGTAGCACATATTATTATACCCACCGCCACTACTACCGCCGTCTTCAGATCTGGATCGGAATGTGACCTGCCTTTATTACACATAAATCCCGATACTCCATCGTCGAAAAGAAGGGATCGGAAGAAAAGATGTCTCAGTTAAACCGAAAAGACATTTGACTGCGTCCATCTTTGTCTTTTAACTAAAGAAAAAGGGAAAGTAAAGGAGTTTTTTTTGTCTCCGAACGAAAAAAAACTGCATTGTGTACAAAAAAAAGTTGGGATGCGCGTGTAAGAAAAATGTGAATGAGACTCTCTATCCGGTAATGTCGTCGTGTCTGCCCCTCTTGGTGCTTTTTTTCTCCCAAAATCATTGTAATTCACGCTGAGCAAAAGGAAGACTGTGTAGTCGAAAGAAAGAGAAGAATAATAAATAAGTGGATGGAGTAGATTTGCATTTAAAATCACATGGGGGTTGAGAGCAAGTCCTCCCTTTTTTCGCCTCTCACTCACTCATCATCAGCATTCCTTTTCTTGGAAGATTTTGGCTTTTCTTTGCTGTTCCAAGCCAAAATGCTAAGTAAGTAATGCATGCATGTCATTATGCGGCCTCAGGGGGTAAAAGCATTGAAGAAGACACAAGGACCTAGATATAGCTACACATTTTTCTTTTTAAAAAAAGTGCATGCCAGTTTTGGATTGACACAGAACATGCTCGCCAAGAGTATATACCCTCCCGTTAAGAACTCGACCTCGTCGGTTGGTATGCATTGAAGAAAATAGAAATTAGAGTATTTAAAAAAAAAAAAAAAAAAAGGAAATACACTTTCCCCGTATTAGCCACATCCTCCAGTCCGAGGTTTCAGGTTGCACACACATTCATTTTCCTTGTCAGTATCGCATCCCGATCATCATCCCCGTCTCTCTCTGAGTAACCCCCGCCGATATGATCGTTGCGCGGTGGGAGAAATTAGTTGGGAGTGGGAAAATGAAGAGAGAGTTAATTTAGATTAGGTGCTACCCCTGATTATTACACTCACTCTCCACAACAACATCCACTCTCAACTCAAACTTGTGATAAGGATGCGAATGAATGAGAGGAATAAAGTGGCAAGGGAAATTTATTGGATTGATGATGGCGAAATAAGAGTTGATCATTTGTGGAAATGGAGAGCGAACCTTGTACTTACTTCCTGTTTTGAACACAAAGTTATATAAGCAACCCAGACGGACGGAGGTGTACGTACGGCGTACTACTTACTATCAAAAAGCCTTCATTTCGAAATGTATAAATAGGGTTTGACGATGTGTAAGCAATAATGGTAATAATAATGGTTGGTATCACTTCGAGCCAACTTGTAGACTAAAACAGTTCTACTGCAGATGGAAAAAGAGAGGCTCGTTCTCATTTTGGAAGTGTGAATGTTGTACAGCTAGCTACATTGTCGGGGAGAGCGAGAGAGTGTTCCAGGAAACAAAATATATTATACCGAGTTTTTCCTCCAATTCTCTCGGGTTTTCACTTGATTCGCTTGCTATTTCTCTCATTCGCTCACTTTCATCCGGGTTTGTTTTCTTCTTCTTGATGCTCTTTCCCTGCAGTTCTATATGACATGGATGTGGAGACCGGGATAAACACACAACTCTTCTGTGAGCCATGAAATTTCTACGGTTATATGATAGCCAGCTTTTGTTGTTGATGCACACAAAAAAAAGATATCCGGTTGGTGTGGTCGCATAAAAGGCATTATTCGCTGCTCAGACCGCATTTCACGTTCGTGAAGATAACTCCTGCAATAAAACCCCATTGCCGGGTTGATTGTTGTTTGGATGCTCCATTCTGGTGAAATTGTAGCGGTTCTGTGTGGAGGAATGCAGAAAAAAGGGAGCATTTGTACTGAGAGGATTTTCGAATCTTTTCCGGTCAAATCTCTGTGGACAAGCCAACTAATTTCTGGTGGTGCAAGGGAAAGAGGAAATTTTCCTGGAATTGCAATCGTCGTAGGTTTATAATCACTAAAATGCATAAGACCAACAACGTCCCACCGTTGCGTTTTTTTTCTCCGAAATACTCCAACGAAGGTTTTGGTAAAATGAGAAGAGTCGCGGTTTAGTTTTGTGCCTGCAACCATTGCTGCACAACGTATTCATGTGTATCGCGCAAGAATAGAAAACTAAAGTTTCCGAGAGACAAAAAATACGCTCCCTTTTTTTCAAGCCTGTTGTGCATACCGCTTCATTGTACGTTTTATTTCAGTGGTGTGTCAAAATTCACAAGACATTTTTCAGACATAATTTGACAGGCACCGCGACCCACGCACTCTCCCAGGAGAACTCCAGCTTCCGTTCGTGGCAGTGTAGAGAAAGCGCAGAAAAATGATGAAAACTTAGGTGGATGACATGACACTCCGTTTTCATGCTTGGTAAAAAAAATGTGGATGGTAGTATGGTGGTGTAATAGTAAGTACAAATTGCTATCACACAATTTCCTTGACATGACACGACCCAACGCAAGATGTTGAGGAACAAAATACAAGTTTCGTTTTCCAATGTCGTTCAACCGTACATGACGTTCGTAAACTGTACAGGGGGAGGAGTATAGATTGGAGGAGGCTCGCCTCGCTATTTTGTATGGATGGAGTCATTGAAGGGTGTAAAATTCATCATCACTTTTCCTGCTGACAGGTGTACAGTCTTTTCATTTACCATTTTATTTTTATTTTAGTGGGATCAAATATTTAAAGCGTATTTGTGTCGTTTATTTTTTCGATCGAAAAGTTTACGTATAATTTTGCACAATCGTGTCGAAAGATTAGATTAACACATTGTCATATCTTTAACGCCGATCCACAAATAAAATCCATAGCGAAAAATAGAATGTCGATAGATATTTGCAGAGTAGTGCTTGAATAAAACCAACTCTAAAAACAACAGGTCCAGAGTGATCCAATACGCATCTACAAGGGATGATTGTCCACCATGAAATGCTACGATTACGATATCCTAATTTTTCCTCTGATTTTCACCATCCGTCCAAAAAGGCAAGAAGAAAGAGCAGCTTCAAAAATGCACATACATAGTAATGGCCTTCTTGTTAGTTTTTTTTACACAAGGATGTTTTTTGTAGAGAAAAGTGCTTCAACCCCCGAGAGAAAACTGACCTCTCGTTTTCGTTTCCTCAAAGTTGAAAAATTTGTTTAGTTGAAATCCCACAGAGCCTGGAATATAACAAGGAAGGGTAGAAAAAAATTCTCATCCACCAACCAAACCTCGTACGATCCATCCACGTATGCAGCTTTGGGAAGAAGAAGCGAGTGTAAAAAACCTTGATATTTTTAAGGGAACATTATTAATGGATGGACATGAGACGTCGTAGCAGGGAAATGGTAATGGTATAAAATGTAAGTAAACCGCTGGAAAGAGCATTATGTATGGATATTCAACACAGATAAGTATATGATACATCAAAATGTATACATTTGGGTAAAAAAAACTTTGGAAATGTGAAGAATATGTACATTTTCGGAAACACGTACAACCGTCGGGGAAGTGAAAGCTGATGATTTTTTTGGAATACGTATACTTTTTCTACTTTTTTTTCTCTCTCTGGTCTTATCCACCAGCCACTTCAAATCCTTTGGGGAAGCGGACCTCTCGGTTTAACTTGGTTTTCTAGGGGGTTGGGTTCCTACTCGCTTTTTGGTCAGTTGGATTGATTGTTGCCGGGAGAGAGCGAAAATAATGGAATAGTGAAAAGAGCGAAAAGAATAAAAATAGAAAGGGGGAAAGGGAGAAGGATAAAAATTGAAGGTTCTTGCTTGCTTGAACTGGTCAACAAAAACAATTTTTTTCCTTTCTGAACTGACACTAGGGATTATTCGGATTTTTTTTTACTATTTTATTGGCAGATGGATATATTAATGGTAAAGGGATCCTCGACTTGGATAATATGATTCACGAATTGCGTTGCGTTCCTATATGTAGCACAATATGACGTAATAATATGCTCAGTATTTGGTTTGGTTCAAGCTTTCCATGTTTTTGTCAATATTGCAATTATAAATTATTGTACCTAAGGATATTACACTAAAGATTCTGTGAGGTTGGTTTTCTAACATTTCTATATCATTTTTCTCGATTTTGATCCACGTCAATCAGAATCCCGTTTTGAATCCTAGATTCTCCAGATTCCTAGTTTAGGTTGATTTTTATGAGGGCAACAACTCTCGCACACAATGTAGCAGAGGCTGGAATGATTTATTGCCGGGAAAAATATGGAATTTGTTAGTCATGACTTGGGAATACGATTATTTCTCCCTGGAATCCAGATAAGGACGTGAGTAAAATTATTACTTGCGTGAGACTCTCTTCGCTTCTTATTCGCGTATGCATATTTGTATGCACAACTTCCATTTATGTTTTATCACTCGCCCACCCGCCATGGTATATATGGTGGTAGGTATGCATGGAGTAGGTACTAAACTGAAAAGTGTGTATCTCCAAAAGTTGAAANATGGAGTAGGTACTAAACTGAAAAGTGTGTATCTCCAAAAGTTGAAATAATATGCTCTAGTTCTGCATAATGTTGCATTATGCAAAATGTGAAATGTAATGGTGGTGTACTTATGTTGAGATTTTGAAGCTTTTTGCTTGGAGCAATTTGATGCAGTTCTTTTAAAATAACCTGGCTGCACTTTACTCCAGACGAGATCACAACTTCAACTATACGTTATATATACCTACCAGTCATTAATTTTCCAGTGTCGGAATATCGATATGTTTTTTTCAAAAAAAAAATTATGTTGAGGGCAGTACATAATCATGTACTTTGAATCTTTGAAGTGGGTGATGAATGCCGGGATTATGTATATGAAGTATGTAGCTAGTGATAAATTGTTTTACGCATGAACAACAACCCAAACTTCATGCTCCATTGCTCGTTTCATTGTCAAAATTATGTTCAGGGCAGTACGGAATCATGTACTTTGAATCTTTGAAGTGGGTGATGAATGCCGGGATTATGTATATGAAGTATGTAGCTAGTGATAAATTGTTTTACGCATGAACAACAACCCAAACTTCATGCTTCATTGCTCGTTTCATTGTCGATTCGATGAGTACAGATGGGCGAGAGGAGGTGGCGACAAGGCTCATTTTACATGTTGCTGCTGAATTTGAAACAAAGCTGCAAAAAGAAAGAACATGCATCGATCACACCATTTTAAAGTGCGTATATTAATTGTATCTTCTTGCAACAAAGTACATCTTGAAGAATATGTGCCAAAGCAAAAAAAAACACCCCAAACTACCAACTTATTATGTTGTATCCATATGGTACGTTATCCCACATCTGCTACCCCTTGTAAAAATTAGCAATAACATGCACACACAATGGACATGATGGGGGTGGCTCGCTCTCCACAATTAAATTCGACCATTTTGAAAAAACATCCAGTTGATTAGATTACATTACATCTATATAAATTTCCAATTTTCTGTCACACACTCCGCTAGTCAGGAATGGACCCAAAGTAAAAATCTCTGACGGCAGTCCATTATCCAAGGAACAAAGCCGTCGAGCACTTAAAATATTACACAAAAATTAGAACAAAGTAGCCGTGTACAAACGCAATAAGCCTTCTAACTGGTTCATCCCCTCGTACTCCGTCCGTACCCTTTGCATTTTGCCGGAGTAATAAAACCTGCATAAGTAATGATCCAATGAGCAAGTACGTACATTCAATTTTTCAGCCAAAAACTTGTTTGCAACACGAATACAACTTGAACATAAAAGTTTATATATATGTACTAGGTTAGCACCGATATTTCAGCTTGAATAAGTCCACTCACTCACTCACAAAACACAAGATGCTTTAGGGTTTGACTCATGCCGACCATATGGGCTGGTACACTGAACCGAAAATATTGTACATTTATTCATTAGCTCACACACTGTCTCTCTCTCCCCATTTTTTCGCCTTTGTCAAAAAAAGGCTCCTCTCCGCTAACTCAACCAAACTATATGGGCTCTTGTGTAGCAGACCAAGATGAGTGGAGAAATAAAAACAGTTTATTTTTATGCCAAAATTAGAACGTATTGGCAGGTTGCTCCGAAAAAAAGGACAGCACAGTTGTTTCACTCATTTACCATTTCATCTCCAGAAATGACTGACTGAATAGGGGACTGACTTGGGGAGAAAAAATATATTGGATTGAATTGTAAGACTGCGCTTTTTGATTTTGTCAAATCAATTTCTCTTATTGTAAAGCCCTACGCCCAACATTAATTTTTGTTTTTTTCGTAATCCACATAATTTTATCGTAAATCTTCCGGATACCCATTTTCTTTGTGATGTAGCGGGGCAAGTTGAGACTAGTCCAGAAGCTACGTGAAGGAAGGGTTGGTTGTGGTTGTAACATTGTACATTGCAAAATCCCGTGGAAATCCACACTAAAAATATAACTTAGGGACGGTTAAAGTACTTTTTAAAAAAAAGCGCATCTGTAATGATTTTACGATTAGCCCATCACCCATCAAACCCAGGCGCCGCTTTTGAGGAAAAAGCAGAAGAGCCGAGATGGGTGAAAGGTGATAAGGACGTGTTTTACTAAAAACGTGATACCATCTTGATTACTCGGTCCTCCCGTCCTATGAATATTTTAATAAAGATGGAATACCCGGATTACATTATTCTACTTGTCTGTTTGCCGCCGCTGATGTCACCAATCTGTACAACACCCAAGTCTATACTACACCATACACTATTCAATAATATGCTCCTTTTTGATGAGTTTTTTTTTGCTGGTTTAGAATTTCGTTACGATTTCCCAAGGTTTGTTACCCCAAATCGGATTGTGTTGGGGTAAAGGATAAAAAACAATTCAGTGCTACGAACGACGACTCCATCCAATCTATTTTTTTTTACTTTGAACGTGTGACATACGTACATGTCACTTTGTTTGCTTTTTGTCTTTTTCTAAAGGAGAGGGATGGTTTTTTTTTTAAAAAAAAAAAGGCTAGGTTTTAGAGAGTAGATATGCGATACTCTTGTAGCTTTGCTTCAATAGATGATATTATGCAAGACATGATTATCAAGTATTTGATCTTAATCCGTTATGTATATAGTTTAAAAGTGTGTATATTTTAGTGTGAGTGTGAGGGAGGTGTGCGCATTTTAAAAATTACTTGAATAAATGGCACGATGCTCAATGTGGACTAAAATTGTAAATTCATATACATCATAGGTGATGGTTTACGAAAGTTTGCGACCGTAAATTACATTTTGGAAAAACTACGCACGGGGTCAACATGTCATATCAGAAGCTTCATATATTCCAATTCCAACCTTATGCATATGACGTTACCAAAGGGTCATCTGATATTTGTAAAAGGATTTTCCTTGCAAGATAACCATCTCCGCGATGCTTTTTTCGGAAAGACACTAACGCATTTGTGATAGGATAATACGTATGATGGTGATGTTATACAAAGTAACAAACTTTTAAAAAATGGTGTTTACAAAAGCGCAAAAAATACGACACATATTCAACAAAGGGCGCGTGACTGCATAGGTAGCTTTTTTATATCTAGGAAATATTTTGTCACACAATAGGGGTGTGCTTTTTGGACGCGTGCAGCTGAGAATGTTTGCCCCGCACACAGAATTATATGACGAGAGGGTGGACGCTGAAAAAAATTGTACTTACACCCTCGCTACCTGCATTGCGCTACTGCACTGTACCGTACCCCCTAGAAAATACATTGAACACACAGAGTAAACTGCAAAAACAATAGAAAACCACTTTTCCTTAATAAAGCCCTCAATTTGATGATGTAAAGTGCATACCATGCAACTCAAACAGGGTTTTCCTCCTTATACACAATCCGAGAAAATTGTATTATATTCTTTCGAGTTCAATAAAAAAAAGTATAATGTTCCGAAAATAAAAAAAACACTGTTCCTTCCTTTTGCTCCCTTACAATTTCACTGGTTACTTGAAATTGCACGCTACATCCCGTTGCTTCATCTGCCCTTTCCTTTTTTTCTCCTCTCGGAACGAAACAAGGTGATGAATTTTTAATCAGGGAGGATTTAACCCGACCCGTGCCATTGCCAGTCTGTCCGTCTGTGCATTTTTTCGTCGGGCACAAGGGAAAATGGGAATTGAATTTTAAATTGTTTTTATTTAGGAAAAAGACAGAGAAAGTGTTGTTTCCAGTTTACTTTATTGTTTTGTATGGGCAAAGGGAAGAGGCTATAGGATGCGTCGCACTCGTCGTGGCGTCTTCTTTCCTGGATCCTTTTTTATTCATTGTGTTATTTCGACTGGTGTTATACTGCTTAGCGTACCGTTTTTTCATTAAGATTCTCGTGTGCTGGGAATGTGAATGGTGGTGGTGGTGATGTTGGGTTGGTGTGATGCTGATTGAAACAAGGAAATTGTGAAGCATTGATCACAAGTCGATGTACATAATATAGTGAGGCAGGCAAGTTGCGTAAACACAACACACTAAACTTTTAACACCATACGAACGACCTATTCAATGTTAATAAGCCGACAATTTTCTATGCACACTTATATTTTTTGGCATGGTAGTCGTGACCCATGACCGTTAGTTAATTATAGGACCTTGCACAGGGACTAGCACAGTCCCTCCTGGTGCACTCATCGTGTTATTGACGCCAGACCTGTTTAAAACAATTTCGAGCTGTCAGTTAGTCAACAACAACCCGGTATTCTTTAGCAGGATATACGAGTATGAGAGGGGATGTCACCAAAATCTTTTGTTGTATTTTCCAGGCTAAAATAGTAAAAGTGTGTAAAATGTGATGGCTGTGAAAAAACGGAGTCCCCAGACGACATAATTTCTGATCACTCCCACCCTGCCTGCCACATGGGCTAAAAGAGGAATACAATAAAGAAGTCTAGTTTGTGATGACTATGAATAAGAAGTTATTGCTGGGTTTTCACCACACACACACACACAAAAACTTGGGTTTGTTTTTTTTTTCAAAAAAAGATATGTCGTGCACAATGATTCACTCCTTTTACTGCCTTTTCCTGTTCCTATTGTTATGTACGGAAACATTTTGTCACGTGGAAAAACATGAAAAGTCACTTTTCCAGATGGCGTTATTTTCTTCAGAAAAAACCGAAAATAGAATGAGAGCAAAAGGATGAGATCCATATTTGAGGAATAGATGAACATAATGCATAATATTGGGTTGAGTGGGATGTCATAATAGAGTCCCACTATCCGTTTCGGTTTTAACACTAAGCTTCCAAATTAACTTTAATGAATACTCAATACATGTCCAATGGCAATGTAATGGATTAGTGCGTTTTTTAGTATTCATTTTGGAAATCGCAGCTTGAAATACTTTTTACTCAACATTTTTTACTTAAAAAAGTAACACATCGTGAGTTTGGTAATCGGCACAGCAGCGCAACGGAGTATGAGAGCATCCATCCCAAGAGGGCGTACACACAACCCCGAAAATCTAAATCCTATGATCCAAATCCCTATTACGAATATATTCCCGAAGATTTCATTTCGTACCCACGCATTTATTAGTTCTTTGAGTGAAAATCCATGTCGAAGCGATTTTTTTTCATCATCAATTACTTTAGCAGGCAATGATGAATGGTTTGTTAATCGCCGTTTCTATATATATTTCGGATTTCCTCCATTGAAATCCAAAAGCTGGTGCAGGACTAATGGTCACACGAACATTTCCAAATTTTGTAATCGATTACAGGTTTTTTTGCATTCTTGGAATTCCATCTTCAAAATACCTTAATTTGGGTGTTCCATCACTGCATTCAAAATGTTTTGATGTGTTCGTGCCTTTTGAGTAGACTTGGGGGCGTGAAAGGAAAACTTTGACAAGATATTTTCATTTTAAATGTGTGTGCGTGTGTGTGTGTGTGTGTGCTGTGCGTGCTAACACAACCCTTACATGTGCGAATGCAGTGTTAAAATTGGATACATAAATGTCTGGTAGTTCAAGTACAAAAAGGGTTTTGGGTGGTCCTTGATGTCTCAAGCAAATAAAGGGAGGAAAACAGGAGTATTAATAGATTACACAGGTACATTGAGGAGATGGAAACAAAGGAATAAATCTACTGTCGTCTGCTCACTGTCTCAGCTGTCTCCTTTTAATGCACAATATCATACAGGTTGGGAGTTGACAAAAGTGTCAAAATGATTTTCATGTTGGGACCGTTAGGTGGAAAAATGTTTCCTCTTTTAAAGTCACTTGTGATACGATTTTGCATTTTTTCCATCTCCAATAATGATAAAATAAACTATTTGAATAGTAGTAAGTTGCACAATTTTTAAGCTGACAAAAATGTACGAGGAGCTACACGTGGAAGCAGCTCATATGTTGTTTTTGTACACCGCACACCGCAGCGGATCCTTTACCCCGCCACATTTCCCCGGTGTTTTCGATGAGCTTGCGTCTTGGGAACGGAAGTGAGAGATCTGCTGGGAGTAGAATCACTAATACTCTGGAGGATGGCATTACATGTCTCTGGAGTTCGAGTCAAGTAGCCAAAGCCAGGCCCGGTGTGTCGCAACCTCGCAAGTAAGTACTTCAACCTGATCATATATTTAACTTTCCCCTGATGAATTCAGCCAACACAGAAAATGATGTTGTTTTAATTACTGCAGTGGGTTACACTTGTTAAATACGTGGGGCCCCAAAGTACACAAATTTGTCACAGTTTTCCTAGCTGTAAACACAGAACACGTACAGGGAGCTCAGCAGGTATGGTATATATCAGGATTGGTGGAAACACACAAGTTTTAACCTGTCTAGAAATACCCCAGACGAAAAGGATTTGTACAGAAGAATCCCAAAAGTGCACCCTTCGCTACCCTTCCCTCTGACACGCTTTGAATCTCTCTCCTCGCTGTTAATGGATACCCTCAATATCAGCAGGTGGCCCACATATTCGATTCGAGCATATAGCCACCGGGCTAACAGGAGTTTACCATGTTTTGACATTTTTATTTATTTATTAGTGCTCTCCACCCCGAGCAAAAGCTGCTCTTGGGTGGAAGGCACCCTGTGACTTCATTTTTGTGCCAAAACGCAGCCCTAACCACAAAAATAAAGCTACCCTTGGGGTGGCACACAGAGAGAAAAAGGTTAACTTTTGTACATAACTGGATTATTATACTTTTGAGGATTTTATTGCACTCGTCGATCACTCAAGACAGTCTCAATTATTCTATTTGCATGCGAACCCAAACCAAGAGAAGAGTAGTGGAATGCAGATCTTTACCGAGTTGTATCGTCGTCGTATCTACAATTAGCTGAGAAGAAAATGTGGCATAACCTGTTTTGATTTTGTCAACTTTTTGGAATTTCGGAAAAAGAGGGCTGAATTGGATGTTGGAAAGGTGGGATTACTTTCCATTACGAAATGATTACTGCTGAATGATCCTTTAAGGGGTAGTGTTTCATAAGGATCATCATAAAATCTCTTTAAGGGATGATCGATCTCTAATGCAGTTTCTCTTTTCTTAATCTAAAAGTCATGTTTTCTTTGGGGATCCACCTTAATGCAGACATTAGCGTTCTCTCTCTATTGATGCTCCATTATTCGGTTTTTGGTTACACACACAGGTAAATTTAAATTTATTCACTACTTTTACAACCCATGGAGCCTCTATTGACCTTATATACCTTGAGTGCTAAAAGTGTGAAAAATTGTCATGCTACATCGTGTTCTACATTCGTACGTACACACCAGCACCGTTGCTTCCTCCAGACAAACCTCCTCCTCCGTCCGTTCTATTTGGGATTTAGAAAATGATGAGTCTATATCCTGCAACTATATTACCTATGCAAAAAATTCACCACCCGCAGAACAGGCTGGAGGGTGCGTTTTTCTTTGTTGCAGTCTCACGTTTCCCTTAGCCTCCCTTGCGTCCTCGACTAGGGTTCCGCGCGTCAAAGATTGCTTCCCCTACTAAAATAATAATTCTGCATTACTTCCAGCCCTCCAGCCTCCATAAAAATTTACCTTAAACCGTAAAGCCCAGAAAATATTTTATTAACCTGAACATTTTCTCTCTCTCTCTCTCTCTTTCTTATGATATAATGTTACTCTGGTATGGGCAAATTGGGAAAACGGGATGTCTCTGTTGGATTCCGTAAAAATCCAGAGAGCTGGATCTCACAACAATCATCATCACATCCAGAGCGTATATAATACCCCATCCCATATCATTACCCGAGACAAAAACAGATACATGCTCATTCACTCACTCATATTCCTTCCTGTCTTCAAAATATTTCTAAACATTATCCTGCTCATCAGCAACCCAGGGAAAAAACTTGCATACGCGAAGAACAGAACAGAACACATATACATTCACACACACATCCGTCCCATCACTTTTATTTCCCTAAGCACCATCACACACACATTCCCCAATCCCAGTCACATTGTGGATGAGCACATGCTGCTGTTGCTGCTGCTGCTGCTGCATATACCCAGGCTGACGGACTTTTTCTGGGATTTTCTCTGAGCGTAGTCAAACCACAGTTAGAGATTTTACACGGTGTAGGATGGATCAGAGTGGGAGCAGGATAGGAAATAGGAGGGTTCCTGGAGGAGGGACTAAGGCCGGCCTACTGGCACAAGATCATCACAGGAGTCCCCAATCTACCCACTTATTCCCATCCTTTCCGCATACCTTCCCACGCTGAGGAAACGGGCTCGGGTGAAAATCATGTTACGGAACAGAGTCACCAACACTCTTGTCCGCCACCACCGCCGCTCCTCTCTCTCTCTCTCCCTCTCTCTTATATGCCTTATGGAAAAAAAATCTGTACAGTGCAATCCTTCCGTGTCTACTCCTCTGTGAAAGGTTTTCCATCTAAAATACTCCATGTGCGGCTGAATATCTCTCCCGTGCTGGGGATCTTGTTCTCGTGTTTACTCCTATCTTCCCCACTAGTTCTCTGCACATTGGCTCTTTTGGTCTGGTTTTGACTCTAACCGAGAAACCCCAAGCGAGATTTTGCCAGTGTTTTTTCCCAGTCACCAGAGAGGTTTGAAAGCCTACAGGGACTGTGCTATGAAAATTTCAGTCGAAATCATATAACGTCCAGAAGAGCCCAAGAGAGCGTCACGGGAGCAAGACGAGAGCTGCTTTGCTCCTCAAAACACACTCAGGCACACAGACAACACACACACATTTTTTCCCACTTCTCATATTCCCATTGCGAGCGAGAGAAAAAAAAGTAGAAGAGACGGGAAGAGATAACTGGGGAGGGAAAAAGAAAGAAAATAGAATTCACAGTGGCATCAACATCAACCCAGAAGTATTATATTTTGTATTATTACCCACACACTTCCTATACTAAATGTAATAATACATTTATTACACACTGGCCACCACACTAGAAAAGAGAAAAAAAACAACACATTCTTCCGAAAAGGACTTTTTTCCGTCAAAAGGGAAACAATTCAAATTACCACACGTTTAATAATACCTTTTCCCTGCCGAAACGATTGGGTTGGGAGACAAGCTCATTGTACAACTTGTTGGTCGAGAGGGCTACCTGATAATTTATGAAATGCAGAGCTCATAGACAGACTACTTACTTGTGTGTTCAGGAAGAGAAAAAAAAATAGGAGAATCTCCCTTTAAAATTTTTAAGGCAACCAAAGCTCCCAGCTCATTATTAATTTTTTCCCGGAGAGCAACCGCTCACATGCCCCATACATTGGCATCCAGCCCATGTTGAAGATTGAAGAAAAAAACTGAATTAAATAAGCAAATTATTCATCACTCTTCATTCTTCACAGTATACATCTTGGATCAAGCGCTTTCTCTACAGTATGTACATTGGAGGGTGTATTACTCCATATACATATTAAATTATAGAACATTAGTATCCCCAACTTGTAAAAATTCCCAAGTGTCATTGCACTCAACTTTTTTTCTCAGTGCGTCTTAAAAATATACATATATATATACTGTATACAAGTGAAAGCGTTCCAAAAAGTCACGGCCAAGTTCAATGAGAACCCCTGGAGAAATCAGATCAAGATCGTCATAACGTAAGGAAAAAGTCAGATCCTCCCACGTCACGTAATAATAACTCTTTGTGTGTCCATGTCACAAAATATTAGTGGGAATTCAATCCGACGCTAATTTTGTCCTTCCAGTAGTTGTGCATCATTTTAATGTGAGATTAAACTGACTTGACACATGAAACGGTAGTGTCATGACTGAAAAGTAGCGACTAACCTGTTATACATACAATTGTGTATCTGACTGTGAGTTGAGCCATTTCCAGCTTTGTTCACTGCCACCACCACCACCACCACCAAGAGAGAAAAAACTTTGTTTTGCTCTGGAGAGAGCGGAGAAGCTCAACTCTTCCTGAGTCATTCCTCCAGCGGCCACGTGCTTTCCCTTGAGTGTACATATATATGCACACGGCGAGAGATAGACGGTGTTGGTATATAAAAAAACTGACGTATCAAACTTGGTCCCTGGTCCCTAGTGGAAGGAAACTTCATTGAAAAAGACAATAAAATTTGTAGCCGACAAACATAAAATATATGCATAATCCGACTGGGATACTTTGTTCCGTATTGATGTCATTTGTAATATGAGTTGATAGTGGTCACTCGCAGTTGTCCAGGATGACCAAAAAAACTGGATAACATTTTATACTAAAGATATATCGCAATTTATAAAAGAAATTAACTAGAAACTTTTTGAAGTGACGTTTGGGGCAACGTGAGATTCGCACTAATTGCACAATCATCCTCCTCCTAATTGAACAGTTTTTAAAAGTGATTTTTCTACACATCGTGAACGAGACGAGCAGAACGTAACAAACAAAGAGTCAAGATGATGATGTTTGGTTTACACCAGGATCTCGGGGGTCACCACCAACCTCGAGGTCCAAGCCTCAAGGAAGAGCCCCTGGCAGCTCAGCTGGCCCCAAGACCTTGGATGCAGCCAGCTATCGTAGACCAGTCCAAGTAAGTTGGAAATTGGTATTTATTGTAGTTAAACTGAAATGTGGAGTGATCACATCACCCGATTGCGACCCCACATTCATCTCTTTAGCTTTTTTACTACATTTTACAGGTATCAATGAAGATAATAATAACTGGGTAGATGTAGAAAGTAGAAACTTTTATGGTTTCATAAAAAAGTTTTTTCCCGTTCCGCGTAACTAGCATCCTACGGCGTTTACGCTTTTTTCAAATTTCATGGAGGTATAATGCTGGGGAAAAAAGTTCAAATCAAATAGAATCAAACCCGGTGCTGCTATATCCTTTTTAGTGCTCTTATTGCAAATAATAATGGTTCTTTTGCTGACTATATTAACCTCATAAAAATAGTCTTTTCAGGTGATTTATGATAGAAATCGGGACCATTCTTAACAACTGGGAGTAGTTATGTGCATTTATAGGAGCATCATGGGGAAATGTTTTTGGTGGAAGGAAAAAGAAGAAGAAAAAAAGACAATGAATGCCGTGCGTATACAAGCGGCGGAATACCTAAGCCTTAAAAAGGAATAAATATAGCTGCATCGGGATATGTTGTTACCAATATGCACAAAATCTTTTTACTCTTTTCTTTGATCCTTTCAATTTCCATATTGGTTCCCACAAACAAAAATAGATAAGAAAACAAAGTCATGTCTGGCATGGAATTGGTCCCGTTATACCAGAGCTTTACGAGATTTCCGTAAGATTACATTGTTTATCAGACAGAGCTCCCTATCCCGTGCTCAAAAATTCCTATCATGACTCATGTGCTTTGTATGCTCCAATCCTTGTATTAATTTCCCTTTGACTGCTTAAAACAATAAGAATAATCGGTGAAGGCAATAAAATTAATTCATTAGACGCTCCACCAATTAAAACTTTACTGGTGCAACACGAGTTGGGAAAAATACCTATAGCGATCCCCTACCCACTGGTTCACCATAAAAATCTTAACGACGCCTAGTCCTTCAACGTATACTGCAAAGTTTGAGAAAGAAATCCCAAAAAGTGTATATAGGTGCCATAAACATAGTTTAAGAAAGGCATAATCCCACTTTCGAGTTTCCATTAATTCGTGAAAATTTTGTTGAATCCAAATCAGGTAATTAAATCCAGTCAATTGAGCATTTTAGTCAGAGTCGCTCAGGAGTAATGGCTTCAAGGGAAATACAAAACACAACAACAATGCTCCTTTTTATCCTTTGGAGGGTTTTCTAGGATCACTCAAATGGTCCTCAATGTATGCAAATCACATTGGGAAAGAATGCGTAAATCTTACATTTTTTGTGACAAATTGGCTTATAATAGGGTTTAGACATACAACAGGATACCAGTTTTATATATATTGGTTTACGTACTTACTTACCTTCGCCGCTTTTCCAAAAATATACACAACTTTTATAGGTACCTACTAGATGCACTTAGTTTGGATTTTTATGGGATTGAACATTTTGTTAAAAAGTGCAGACAAAATAGTAACAATGATCATTGTTCCGTTTCCTTTCCCGTCCGTACCCCCACTCATTCTTTACTTTTAATTTCCAAAAAAATACATCCATACTTGTAAACTGATATAATCTCTCGTCGTAAGGCTCTCTCTCTCTCTTTTGTGTGTAATCTGTCTGTAGTAACAGGGTTTTATAGCATTAGCACTAAGCACACTCAATGAAAGCATTCATTAGATGAACCAAAGTCAAAGCTAAACTTGAGAAGAGGAAGGAAAAAATGGAGACGGCTACGACCGAGAATATATATATATATATAAGAGTGAAGTAAAAAAAACAAAAGAACTCTCAATCGGCTCGTTTCACCCCATGAAGGTTCGTCATAATGGGAATCAAGGGAATAATTGGCCAACACACTTTTCCTCACTCAACACAATCTAAATGGGCAGCTGGCGTGGCGAGGCTATTACAACGAGTATAATAATGTGCAGTCTAGAGAAAAAAGGAGAAAGTATATTAGGAAAATATAGCTTAGGCATATAAAAAAAACACCAGGGTATACATATCTGGCGTGGAGGAAGAAGCGGTAACCACCGCTTAACTTCTCCTTTCTTAAGTACATCTTGGATACTGATTACGCAAAAGGCAATACTAGGCGAGAATCGAGAAGGCGATAGACATGAAGATAGAAAAACCAACAAATAGACTTTTGTAGACTTAAAAATGGTTATAGCCGCACACGCTTCTTTCTGGAAGCCCTACTACTACTACTGTGAAAAGAAATTATAAAAGGAATTTGTTGTAGAGTAGAAGAGGAAGAAGAAAAAAATAGTAAAAGCCAATGAATCTTGTCTAGGCTGAACTTACTGTATATAAGACAGAGTGGTGGCTCTGGTAATTTCAGTGGAAGTAGGTAAGAAAAACCTGATGATGTTGAGGGAAACCTTAATTATTACATCAAGAATCTAACCTCCTCCTCCTCCAACCAACTCAAACCTCATTTGAGAGTGGGCCCATTATATTTAGGCATCTTAATAGCTTTTACCCCAAGATATATTACCATTCTTGGGTTCATGTCCACGTTCAATGCTTTTCACATGCGAGCCAAGGTATAGATGGATAATAATGGAGGGGGCATAGGGCTGGCTGGATTAAAACCGTGGAAAATGCAATATTATCAATCTTTCCGAGTCCAATTTGAAAATGCTGACAGTTGACTTTTCGGCTGGGTTATTGGAAGAAAAATGTTGCTAATTTTTTTTGTTGGAAAGTTTCCCCTCTTCGTAATATGGACGGAGGACTCACACTCTTCAGTTACAGGTTACATGATCAAAATATAGAAATATATAGGAAATGACAATGGGATTTTCTCTCTCGATGCAATGCTCCAAGAAAATGGAATAAATGGGAAACTGCATTGAATAAAGTTGAAAAAGTGGACAAGGGGCAGAAGCTACGTACGTACGTACGGCATATAAAGGATTTTTTAAGCAATGTCGCATATAAAAGGAGTGTGTATACGATGAGAAGAGAAAAAAAATATAT
>JAANSN010001514.1:0-32724 GCA_036850665.1 Dicranocentrus wangi
GTAACTCAGTGTGTATTAGATTACATGCATTTAGCGTGCCTTGGTGTAATGCGTAAGCTTTTGTTTATATGGGTATCGGGACCGGTAAAAGTTAAACTAGCATCGTTCCAAGTAAGATGTATATCTACTTTTCTTGAGAAGGTTAAACCATATATGACGTTAGAATTTTCTCGGAAACCTAGATCATTAAGAGAATTAAATCGATTTAAGGCAACTGAGTTCCGTCAATTTTTGTTATTTACTGGAGTATGTGCTTTACGAGAAGTTTTAAATAAGGATCAATTTAAGCATTTCATGCTTTTTCATGCTGCGTTTAAAATCTTATTGAGTAGTAAAGCAAGTAGTACACAGTGGAACGATTATTCACGCAAGCTGCTGGAGAAATTTGTCCGAAATATGAAAGTAATTTACGGTGATAATTCCATGGTGTACAATGTGCACAACTTATTGCATGTATCCGATGATGGTTTCAATTTTGGAAACTTAGATGATGTTAGCGCTTTTCCATTTGAAAATTATCTGTATAATATTAAACGTCTAGTTAGAGGTAAGAATCTTCCGTTTGAGCAAGTCGTAAAACGGTTACTAGAAAAACATTCAATAAGTCAAGACACCAAATTAAAGTATTCTAGCGGGAATCGACAGTTTTTTCGAGATGGTTTGACTCTGAAAGTTCCTAAGACATTATGTAGCAGTTATAATACTTTATGTCGTGACTCGGTCTTTGTTAGTAGCTCTGGCAGAATTGTTTTGATGAATGAAATTGTACGTTGTGAGAATTTAATTAAGTTCCGCTGTAGAGAATTTATCTGTAAACGTAACGTAGACTGGTATCCCTTCCCTAGTGAGCGGTTAGGTATTTTTCTTGTAACTAATAAACTTGGACAAGAATTTCTTTTAGATAGCAACGATTTTAAAACTAAATGCTTACTTATACCTGTCAATTTTGTTTGTAATAAGTTGATATGTTTTCCGCTGTAATAAAGTATTATTATACCTGAATGAATGTAGGTAAGAGTGAGAATTATTTGCATAAAGCTTATATTATTTCAGTCGTTTAAACGGCATGGGCTTTCCGGGGGAAGTGTTGCATATTATGCGGGTAGTGAAAGTGGGATGTGGTGTGTATTATGCGTATACGTGATGTAGGTGATTTGGGTATTACGCGTATGTATTGGGTGGGTTGCCCGTGGGTGATTTGTCTTGGCCGTATGGCCGGCGTATATATTGCGTGGGGGTGTTGTGCATAAAGACTTTGGGACATTCTGCCAAATCCCACTAAATTTACACTTGCATGGGGCCGCTGTAAAACCCACCAAATTGTTCTCTTCGGGTTCCTCCTCACTTTTCCTTTCCCATCCGAGTCCATGTCCTTATTTCCAGAGAATTTCTCAAAAGGGGGTCGCAGAGTTTCCTCCAGTGGGACGACTCTCTGTTTAGGAATAAAACGATAATGAAAATCGATTCTGCCAGGCAGCGCAGAGCCTTTTCCAACAGAGGCTCGCGGAGAAACGGAAGTTCAGGCTCACTACTTTATGCATATGATAAGTCAATTAAATTCGACGGGAATGGTGCCCTTTTGGGGAAATGGCATGCCACAACGTTTTTTTCTTTAAAGTCGAGTGAAAAGAAGATGCGAACAACGAATGCGTAGAAAAAGGAATTCTTTTTTTTTTGTGCAGTTGTGCTACGATGACTCTATACATATCAAACACCAAACCTAATTTACATATTGATAGTGTACAACACTCTCACTCTGCGTAAAAGTACATTGTCGTTTATGTGTTTTCGTAGTTCTTCCTCTTGAAAATGAGGCTGGGGATGGAGCAGCACACACAGAAGCTAATGGGCTTTTTCTCATGTAGATTCTTTTTTTTGTGTTCAAGGCATGACTGGTTTTTGTCCAGCACATCCTTCTTTTTCTGACCACTTCTCAAACGTCAGAGCCCATTGTCATCCCAGGAAGCGAAGCAGTGGAAGCATAAAGATTAGAGGAAAGTATGTATCCTCAAAGGGCTGTGAGGCTCTCAGTTAGGCACACTGAAACCGAGGAGAGGGACGACGTTTCGTTGTGTGAGTATAATTCACGACCAAAATGGACTTTCATGATTATTATGATTGTTGGAGCTGCCACTCAAATAACTTTGCGTCCAGAGTAGTGGACAAGATGTAGTTTTCCCCTCTTCTTCTTTCGTCCATAATATTTTCCATTTAATCTAAGAAACAAAACATCTTGGCTAGATGAGCATGCAGTAACAAACAACCTTCCCCGTTTTTACCTATTATACAAATAATACATGTTTTTGAGTCATTTGTAGCAAGCAGGTAATTCATTCCGCGCTATATTACTTATTTCATCTCACGGCCAAATTGCGTTTCTCTCGAAAACTCGGAATTGGTGGTTTGCAAAAACTTCCTGGTTTCTTCTCCCTTTGTAAACACATGCCGGCCAAAAGAATTCATCTTTTTATTGATGAATTCTAAAATGAAATCAAATAAATGCATTTGTTCAACTTCGTAACCCCGTCGAGAGAATAAAATGTATATGGATTATGGATGAGGAGACACAGGTTGTGTAAGAGTTTCCACGGTGTCGCCCTTTATCAATTTGTATTTGGTCAATAAATAATAATATATAATAATATATAAAATAAGTAATACAACAACTTTCAATCTCATTTCTGGATCAATAACTTTTCCCAACTTGGTAACGCCACACGCTCTCCTCATTTTGCCCTCGAGAGCAAGAAATCTAATACCTTTGGAAGGGCAGGCAGCCTTTTGGTCAGACCAAGTGAATTTATTCATCAATCAATTTCCCAAATACATTATATAGCCCATTCGGAAGAGGAGCAAATGAGAAAAAATGATGCAGCATGTAACTCCATCTCCGCCGACGACGAGCTGGCTGTGTAGCTCCATCCAACCTTCAGTCAGTCATGCACTTCCCAACAACCAAGCAACCTTCGAAACTCCTCCGGCTTATTTCATTGATATTTCACAGATATTTACAATTTTTTTGCTAAATTATCGCATCTCCAGGCACTCTTTTCCTACTGCCGAGAAACGTTTTTTTCTTCTTTCGGATGATATGTGTGTAGTACAGTTTTATGAACTCACATCTTCAGGGAAGCTGGAGGAATGCTGGACAAGAGACTAGTGACTTTGTGTTACATGCGGCCACAACTCTACGCAAACCTGGAGTTCAGGTTCGACCTGTGTCACTTGAAATTCAGGTTTCAAAAATTATATAAAAAACTCGCACGCCATCATGGTGAGCTCCGTATTTTTTCAATTTAGTATCAGTATTGATGATGTATGTGTGCATCATGTATAAATTGAAGAAACTTTACCGCCCTGCAACTGCAACCTGCAACCAACTCCTCTTTAAACATTTAAATTGTTGATAGTAACTGATTTTTTTCAAGACCGGAAGATTTTATAGATTTTTTTTACAACTGCTTGCTTCCCCAGAAAACTATTTTAACGGGCTACCCTTTTTTTGCTATTCACTTTTTATAGGCAAATGTGTTACACACAATTTGGTTTGGTCATAATATCAAGATTCCAATCTTTTTTCATACGAAGAAAAATAAGAATCGGTAAAAAAAAAGTTGAACTTGTATTTTTGACTCTCATCTTATGTTGAACCCAAGGAATTCTCATGATGATTATACTTTTTACAATATTACCCACAGCAAAACATGCATGCCTCACATCAGAATTCAGAATGTAATCTGAATTGAATAATCTTAACAAGAAGAAGAAGGAAGGAAAAAAAAACTGATTCTTCTTGATACAATCGCCGATTTCAATTTTCAATGCACGCTAACTCTCTCTCAACCTATAAACCTACTGGCAGCGAAAAAAATCCGTTTTATAGGGTTCCATACAGAGTTATTGTTCACATTCTAGTTGTCGGTTTTTTTCTCCTCCAAGAAGAAAAAAAAATCCTTTAGCCGCATTCTATCTATGTATGTAATACTTTGTTTAAATAAGGGCTTCCAAGGCGGGACAAGTAGACCTTTTATCATGCTTAATATCACGTGGACATTGATTAATTTACTTTATTATGATTAAAACCGGGTCTGTCTGACTTAAAAGTTGAGAAAGGGGAGAACGGAACAGCAAGCGCAAGCAGGCAGGGAAAACAAGCTGAAAACTGTTTGTTTTATTTCCTCCTTTATTATTACAAAAGGGGAATCTCCGAAAAATAACAACGCATTTGTCAGTTTTCAAGAATGAATTGAATATTATTATGAAACTTGAGAGCCGGACCGAGATGGTGATGCATTATCACAGATTAAAGATGCTAATCATACTTTTTTTTGAGTCATTATAATATTACATAGTCACTAGTCACACACCGACCGCCGCCGTCACAACTGGAATAGTGCAAGAAGTAGCACGAACAGTAGTGGGTGCGCTAAACGCAACGTGGAAAAAATGTGGGTTGATAATACTGGGTGCAAATGAGTTTCCCCTAGAATTTCATGAAAACAGATTAATTTACATTTTAAAAGCGAGCTGGTTGCATTCTGCACAATATGAAATGGGAAACCTTTGTGTGGAGTAGGATGCGGGGATGGAGGATATAAGGATTCACTCCAACCAGGTCCGTGTTTGTCGTCAGAGTGCACGTGCACATGTTTTTGTTGTAGGGATAGGTGGATTCGGTTAACCGCACTCCTTGCATCATCATCATCACATCACCATCATCATCGTCATCGTCGTCGGTAAAACTGTCTTGTTTTACATATCCGATAGCTATCTAACCACCTCAAACTTTTTTTTGTAATTTTCGAAACCCATATACCAAAACAAAAATGATTATCTTAAATATGCCTCCACCTGACTGCTCGCTACAATTCATCCTATTTCATTTTTATAAATAATGTTTGTGCATCCTTCCTCCTTTCCATATTTGGCGATGGAGTTGCAGCGAGAGAGAGAGAGAGAGAGCGTTTTCTTCTTCTTCTTCTTCTTCCTCTGCTCGTCGAAGAAACTATGTGTAAATTGTGAATCTTCAGGACACAGGGATCGTCGTGCTCTTTCGTGCAGTGATGTTACATATTTCTCATTTGGGGAAACTGATAATGATGATACTTAATCACATATTATGCATCGTTTATTGATCTAACAACATGTTTCAATACACGTCTTTTCCTCAGAGAAGAAGAAAAAAAAAATCAGTCATGACTATCATTCCGTGTAATGTACGTATAGTAACGTAAAAGAAAAGAATGAGTTTCATTTGAAAAATATTGGAGCCCGAGAGGTCACAATCTTGTCTAGACCTTTTCTGAATATAAAAATCTTGCCTCGTGTTATAAACACCTGGCTTATCTCAATTTCCTCTGATGCTGAGTCCACCAGCAAGAGGAAGAAGAAAAAAAAACTTTTTTCACATGGAAAACATGCCTTGGAGCACATGCCATTCAAAAAAAAAGAGAGAGAAGAAATATAAAAAAACTGCCTGCCTGCCTGCCTGGAAAACGCCAAGCCGAAAAAGAACCAGCAATATTTATCCTCCTCATGCATCCTCATCATAACCAAGATGCAAATACTCTAAAGAGTCATTACATGTCGTTACATAATCAAAAATCAAAATGATGATAGCCCTTATCATCCTCGGAGCATTGGGCGACCTCGTCCCGTTCCGACAAGGAAAAAATATCGAAAAGTTTTCCTCATTCCTTCATTATAAAAGGCAAACTTTCTGGAACATCATCATAACGCCGACTGGAGTGTTTTTTTTATATTTTGATTCGCCGTAGTTCTTTGCCCTTAATCCTTCAGAGTCAGCAGAGCACTATTTGTTGTTCGTGAATAATTTTTTTGATGATGAGTATTGACATTCCATAACATTTTTCCTGGTGTAATTTTTTTCCGCTGCGTGGGATACTCCTCCTGGTGAGGTGGTGGTATGTATTACAAATACGCACTTCCTTTTCACTGTTTTTTTCCGCTTCACCCTCCACCACCATCACCACCACCACCACCACCACTCACTTTTGAGCATGATTATGGTTCATTGTTTTCCGTGATCAGGGAAAAATATATGCGTTTTACATCATTACACGCAGCTTTCCAACGAAAAAAAACAGGCTTCATTTAGGAAAATACAATTTTCTTTATCCATCCTGACAAGTAATAGCTCTTTATTAGCAGTCATTGGCTCTCCAATATTGCATCAAATTTTGAGTCAAAATGACTTTACGGTCCATTTCCATTCCTCCAAAGAGTCGTTTCCCTTGTCATTCTTGACCGCAAAAGATTCATTCTTGTTTTTTTTCTTCTTCTTTCTTTCTGTCTTTCTTTCTTTCTTTTTAAATTCCAATCGGAACTTCGTGCAACATGGAAACACACATTTATCTATTTATTTTTTTCGACAATCCCATCGCCGCCAATATCCTCCATGATAGTGCGTGCCACAAGGCCAGCCATTTTGGAGGAAATATCACTCCTATAAATTACGGAACAATGTGATACAGGAGACTCTCCGCTAAAGGATTTTGAGGGTACGAGATGCATTTTTTTTTTTAAAAAAAATAATCCTTTTACTCCTTTCTATGCAGGCTTTTTCTTGCATTATCGTAAAAAATGGAGGTATTTAAAGGGAGGCAAAAGGTAAAGGGAGAAAAAGTGAATGTACGAACGAACTCAACTCATCTCTCACATGCCGAAAAAAAGACTTATAATAAACAACTCATCATATCATCATCATGCATACGTATTAGCTTAGCACCACCATGCATCACCTCACCGCCAGCACGCCACTTGATACGCATAGCAAAACACGATGGTTTTTTGGCCCTCTTCTCCTAGCTCCTCCGCGTCATATATATATTCCTCCGTCAAGAGAGAGAGAGAGAGAGAGAGAGCCTGTGTGTGTGACTCAAAAAGAAAACGATTTCAAGTTGGTTTTTACGACGACGACGACTTCATCGTCGTCGAGAGGAAGATTCATGTAAAATGTGTGTATATCTATGCACATGATGATCAGTATTTCAAAATGATGTACGCACATGAAGTGCTACTACTACCAACTAATACTACCAACTACTCGACGACTGACTCATGGTAATCACTCGCATATACATTTAGCCGCACCTAGGCGGATTGAGATAACTGAAAATTATGATTGGGTCCTAAGAGACAGCAAAGACAAACTGATTGTATATGATGACTAGTAGTATATTATACGACTGACGACGAGGACGAGGACTTTATTCCACATGACAACCGAGCCGAGCTCACAGTAGTACTTTCCGCACAGACCAGCAGCGACTTAAAACCGTCTTCAGCATCGTCACCCAAGCAGTTGTTTGGTGTGCGATACCCTTTTGAAAGAGAAGAAAAAACGTTGTTCCTCAGGTGTGGAGCATCTTCAAAAACGCTGTTCTCGTTGAGAGCGTCGCAACTCAGCTCCTCTTCTTTCCCTTTCAACTCGCACTAGCAGCTTTTTCGTCTCTGTCCGAAAAACTGGGTCAGTCGTATAAAATCAGTGGGAGAAAGGAAAACAGGGTGCCATTGACATTGTGACTGTTGACTGGCTTTGACCATCGCCACTATTGAGGAGAAAAAAGGCATCTGAAAATATACACTTTTGTTTTATTTGTTATTTATTAGCATTTCAAAATACTTATACATATATGTGGGCAATTGAGTTTTCCTCATTGTGTTCTCTGCCTCCTCTTATGGAATGGTGACAATAATTCGAGATAATATTTCATTTCATGGTCATGACTACACACTCGTTCCCACAGCCAGTGGCATTGTTCCCAGAATCATGACTCCTGCTCCCTCCTAGAGTATACATCCATTTTATTTGTTTTCCACGCAAAACTAAATAACTGCAATAGAGAGTTTCCCTTGTTTACTTGAACTTTTTAGGAGAAAAGTGTTTGGGATTTGAAGCATGTGTTTTGGAACGTGATAGGGTCACTTTGCTAAAAACACAAAAAAATAAAGTAAAACAATCAAGTTGATAGGAAAACTATTAAATCCTTTATGGTGCAGGTGGCTTCTCGAGAGTGAATGCCAGTTGATGACATGTTTTTTGTGGTTTCAGTGACAGCATAAGCATAGCAAGCGTGTTCATTATGTACTCGGTTAGTTTCCAAGTTGAAGGGATCTGCTTCAAGGTCACCATCCCACAGGATTTTACGCTTTTGTAGGGAATTATAAATTGAGAGCAATCGGGGGAAAAAGTGAATGAAAGTGTATTTTGTGGGTTTTTTTTGTTTGTTTATTGTTGTTCGTCACCTGGGCTAACCCCACTTTAAAAAGTTTTTTTTTATCGTTCCGGTGCTCTTGGCTTGGGAAACGCCCAAGTAAACAACACGAGACAAAAAAACTTTAAAGTAACCAGCCAGCGAGTTCCTTTTTGAAGCCGAGTTTTCCTGAGAAAATTTTTAAATCGGCTGGTTTTTATTGCCGAGGAGTGTCCCTGGGAGGAGGAGAAAGTAGATTTGGAAGTTGGAAAGAACGTTATGGGGTTCCATACNACGTTATGGGGTTCCATACGGTTTGTATTACTTTTTTTTCATATTTATTATTTTTTTTTCATTTTGACCTCCACCGCCGCATCGCTTACCTCTGCTTAAATGCCTTAAGTACAGAACAGAAACAAGCATGTCCATGATCACAATATGTATTTCATTGTGTCATCTTGTCATTCGATTCTTTCACTGAAGCCGTCGTGGTGTCCGCCCGCTGCTCATGTATTTTTCATAAGATTAGACCAATATCATCAGTCGGCTTGTGTCATTATTGTTTCCTCGTGGTTGTGCACAGGTGTACAAACACAGAGAAACCAAATAAACGGGTATATATATATAGTTTAGCAGGTCTCCTCCAAACTCGAACTCTGTGGATCTTGACTCTGAGAATGAAAGTGGGATTGATATGAGGAGAGTGTGTGTGTGCACAGTCGCCCATAAATTCTCAGCGACTTATATACAGTGTTACAGATGGAGGGGCTGGTGTCGTCGTGGTAAAATCGTGAATGAGTTTGGAGTTGTTGTTGCCACAACGAAACAGGGTGTCTACTGGGTCCTCTCCCTCAAAATCAGAGTAACATAATACCTGTGAGAGCATCACCAGAACCACGAAAATCTGTCTATACTTTTTTCCTCTTTCTTTTTCTGGCTCCCATTGCCAACCTCAAACCAAAAAACCATCTCGCTCGACGTCGTCTCATAAACAAAAGGACAAAGTAATAATAGTTACGTACATATCCTATATAATAATAAGGTGTAGTCCATTAGCTCTCTAGGTGGAATCACAAAGTGTTTTCCTCAAGCCATGCGTTCTCAAGCTCACCACCAGAAAAAAATATATATTATTTTAGTTTCCTTTAGAATAGAACGACGACTAGAGCCCGTATAGAAATCAACTCAACTCAACCCTATAAGCCTTTCGTACTACGCATATACTACGCTCTAGCAAAAAAGAAATGTACCATGGTGCTCATAAATCATTCGAAAAAGCTCATTAGGTTCATCATATTCATTGTCATCTTGTGTCTTGTTTTGGGCCTCTTGAGATTACACCGTCTTATAAAACACTTGTTCCTTTTTTCGTTGCAGGCTTCTCCTTTTCCCTTCGTAGAGATCTAAAAGTTTTCCGCGTTTACCTTTTACTACGAGATTTTTTTTCGCCTGTGGCAACTTGTGGAACATAAGCACTCCTCCTCGTCATCCTCATCGCCATCATCATCATAACACACTGAAATCCTTTAAAAAACGGGGAGCTCCATATATTTCATATGCACAGCAAAACTGTGTGTTTAATGTGATGTACTACTTCGTCGTCGTTGCCTAAAGTTGGTGACTTAAGGAGTGCGAGAACATAAAAAAGATCTCCCTTAAACATTGTTTCTCTCTCTCTCTCTTTCTTTCACTACAACTCCGACCATGTTCACATGCATTCCCTTGTCTCACTGTAACACCGCCCGACGAGGACTGACTACGAGGACTGCAGACACACAATCTCAAACAAAATCCATAGCCTACTTTGAAAGCTACTTAAATCCTTAGCAGACAAAACGTACCTAAGTATCTAAAGCATACTTTTTCAATGTGGATGGATGGAGGTGTAGGGAGCGATTAATATTCAAAAAATATAATTTCTCTGTGTCACCATCCCTTTCCTTATAGTACTCCCTACCACATTTGTCTTGACCTGCCTGCCACCTAACTCACCGACTTTTTATCTGCATCTACATCAAGGGTCTTTCTTGCAACAAGAGGCACTAACCAATAAAGCAACATTAATAAAATGTTTAAGAATTAAGCACTGTGTCACACGGACATTATAACTATTAACTAGCAATAAAGTTTGAGCTTTTATAAAGAGGGTTGTCATAAATTCCGAGAAATGTCTGTTGAATGCCAGAGAGCCCAACGAAGGGTTATAACTACATTACATATCCTCGCGGAAAAGGATAATCACCCTTCATGAATCTTTAAATAGTCATTTTGGCTCATGGCATTATTATTACCAAAAACGAGAAGCCCAATCTTTTCCCCCTTTTTCAATCTCATGCACAACATCAGACAGAGAGAGAGAGAGAGAGAGAAAATGCAAAGCGCAATCCTCAGCGCAAGTTATTACCAGCGAAAATATTCCCATAAGCTCTCAAGTGCAAATACCCTTCAAAAGAGCTCGTGTGTTTGCGAAAAAAATGCAAGGTAACGGAAGGTTGTCTTATATATATTTTCAGACTAACATCTAAATAATAACCGGTGAGCTTTCAAAGTACACTTTTTAGTCTGAGTGTGTGTGTGTGTGTTCTGTCTGTGCATGGCTGTTGTCTCTCAAAACCTTTTTTTTCTCGAAGGCTTCCTTTTTTTTATTATAACTCTTAAACAGCTCATCATGATGATACTGCGATGATAATCAGGAGGAGTGTTATGTCCGCAATTTACGGAGAACATTCCATTTTGAAAAAAAAAATACTTTTTTCGTCTCCTCTCTCTCTCTCTTTCCTCAAGTCTTCAGAGGACTACACTACGACTACTACTTGTTGTTTACCTGTCTCTGTGAATTGAGTGCTCATCATCTCCATCCTAATTTCTCCCATTCCTGCCAGCCCATCTTTAAATAAAAAACACTAAAGAGTTGGCTGGGCTGAGAGTCTCTGCGAGTGTGAGTGCACGAGAGTTAGTTTAGTTGGTCTGAATGTGAGCAGATGCACTTTTCCGCTTACTTTATTGCCATTCACTCTCTGCCTCAATCATCCTTGATCCGTGTAAAAACCGTAGGGAAGAGAATTGTGGTGATGATGGTGGGGGCTTGTAATGAAAAGCCACAATTTCCTTGAGCACTTGGTTTCAACTCAAATGATGATATTCCTTTCATTTTCACATTTTTCCTTTCTGCGCGTACAGCAAAAGTCCCTTATTGAATAATGCTGGCGCAAGTAATTCTTCGGCCCTCCACCTCCATCCTGTGCAGTAGTACTTTTCCCCCATCTTGATGATACACAAAAATTGACAGGGGGAATGCCATGATGATAACTCTGGTGCAAAAACAATTTTTTGGCTCAAAATGCACGCATATTTATTTTCCTGAGAGGAAGAAGTGTCATTTCGTAAATGGAGGATTTGTCTTTGAATTGGATGAATATAGTGGAGTAATAGAGAGGGTGATGATGATGATGATGATAATTGGCTGCTCTGCTCGGCTCTGCTCCTCTGACGACGGAGTGAAACTTTTTTGCATGTAAATTTGAGGTTAATTTATGCAACCCTATTTTATCCTAATACCTCTTAAGATGAATAGGATTTACGTTTTTGCGCCTCTAAATTATTTCCTCCTGAAACAGGAAAGTCTGTCTGTCAAGAAGGGCGATTAAACCAGGTGTTAATTCTCTCTTGTAAGCTGTACATCAAGATTACACGTAGAAATAACCCTCCACTTACAAGATATGGAGTTGGCCCCCAATAAATTCCCATTTGGTGACAGGTTTATGTCTAAAAATGAAGTGGATGGAAAAGTTAGCATAGAAAATTAATCAGTTCAATGATAAACTTAAGGTTGCTGCGCTTTGGCTCACTCAAAGTTGTTGTTGTTGAGTGTAGAGAAAGGGAATGGAGACGACGGCTCAGGTCCAACAAGTGCCAAAGTTTTGAAGCCCTTTTCTCTCTCAAAGTACTATTTTTTTTTCTAAAACAAAAACGTGATACAATCAACAAGTGATATGTGAAGTGTTGAGTGGTGGTGGTGGTGGAGGAACAGAGCCAGCCAGGCCATAGCGATTACATAAATTTCCACTTCAAAGTGTAAGCATATATAAGTAGGTACGTATGATTCGCCATAATGAGTATAAAGTGGCTCAGAGTAGATATATGGGAAAACTGCAACAAGGTATTGAATTTCTCGACAATAAAAAGTCAGCAGAGTTATTCATGTCAAATTCATTCAACCCTCTCGGATCCTCCTGTCTACACCGTTTCTTATCGTGGCGATCTTGCTTGTGAATGAGGATAATTCTCGAGAGTTAGTGTGTCTCTCAAGATCCCCTGCCGTTCTCACTGTTTACATTAAACATTCTCGAACAACAGTGACAACATATAGGATGGGAACGGAGGTAGCACTACTACTCACCATCACCATCACCAACCACCACTCTGCCTTTGTCAATTGCGAAGTGAAGCTCGGCTCCCGCACCCCCACCAACCAAGACGCATTTGAATATGTCAGTGGCCAACACATTTGTAACAGAAATAAGCGTTAAAAATGAATTCATAATAATAATTTTCATGCTCACAACCCCGCTTTACACGGAATGCATGTAGCTAGCTGTCCAACTTCTTCAAAAAACAGAATGATGCAAAAAGAAAGAAAGAAAAAAAAAATTCTCTTCTTCATCTCAAATTTAAAAGAATATAGGGATATTCCTTGTCGATTTGAACTGCCATGGCAAATAATGCAGCTTGCTATTGCTATATAGTATATATGCTATAAGTTCGTATGCAAATATGATTTCATCCGCATGCGAAAAAAAAGAAAAATTTCATGGTGAAAAGGTGAGGTAATTCCCCTTCCTTTTGTACATCCTTCTTCCGTGTACTACGACGCATTCTACGAGGCTGCCTGGCTCGCTCGCTCGCTCGCTCGTCAAGAGTTTTTGTTTTTATTAAGAATGGGATACATTGACCTAGTGAAGCTAAAGACCCAATGACCACTCACTCTTGTTTGCTTTCATTAGAGAGAAAAATATGTGTACAAGAGGATGAAGAGCGTATGCGTGCCAATTGTTTGTAGGCACAGGCACTCTACTCTACTCCACCACCACTGCCACCACCTTGTCTACCTTTTTCATGGCGATTTTTTCCCCTGATTGAATTTACAAGTTGTTAATTTCGAAAGTTAAAATAAACAAATTCGTCACTCTGACACAGCGCACAAAAATAGCGATCCTGTAAGCATGATATTTTTCTCTCTCTCTCTCTCTCTCTTTCCTCACATCAAATCCCATCTACAACGAAATGCAGCATATTATTATTATTTATTTGTCCTAATGGAATCCGCGTTGTGGGGGTTACTGCTCCCCTCGCAGCGGAGTGAAAAGAATACATAATATTTCGTATTTGGTGTCAATGGTGGTTAATAAAAACTAACTGGGATGCATGTTCAAAAAAAAGTACACATATTTTTTGAACAAGCCAGGTTTATTGTTATGATTGTTGTTGGCGATGGTGGTGCTGGTGTTGTCGGCACAGATAAAAAAAACTACAACAACACTTATTCCCTCTTGTAAAAAAATGAAAGAAAAAGATTCTGTTCTGTCTGCAAATGCATAGAATGTACATTCAAAAAAGCGACAAAGTTTCCTCCTGGGCATTTCATTGTATGGTGGTGGTGGTTGGACCAGACAAGATAGTTTTGAAGACAGAAAAAAAATCGGACTAAAGCATGCAACCTGCTCTTCTCACTCACTCACTCCACGTGCATCATCATCACAGACTCAACTCATACTCAAACTGACTGACTACCAACCAACTAACTCTACACAACATGGAGGAATGATGCGGATGCTGCTGGAGTATAATGGAGTTCCATTTCTGGAAGTTTTTTTTTCCTTTCTCTTCTCGTTCTTCTTCTCGTCTCTAAACCATATAATATGGAGTCCATTTCGTTCAAAATAGGAGATTATATCGAAGATGCAATTAGTCTTATCTTTAAGCCTGGATAGGCTTCAACAATATAATAGTTCGATTACTTACATGTAGGCCCATTTCAACAAGCTAAAGTAGTGGGATTCCACTCCAGGCAACAAAGTATGTCTGGATAAGCACATATGGATATTATTAAGGGAAAAAAGTTTTTATATATTTTCTACTTGAGAGTTTCAAACAAGTTGCTATATAAGAGGTACTATAGGTAGTCAATGATGTGCAACTGCAACTTGTTGTTGCCTCCGGAGAACTCCTCCAGAGTCCCCGTCCTCGTGTAACCCGATATACACTACTCTCGCAGCTAATAACTCTGACGTCTTTAAGCATAAAATATATATGCGTAAACGTAAGGGGAAAACAACGCATCAATTTTTATCATAGTCACGATGAGCCAGAGAGAGAGAGAGTCAACGGGATGGAAAGAAACCATATTTGATACACAAGGGCAGCGAAAACTCTTTTTTTTTTATTTCCTCTTGCAAGAAGAGTGCAACAATCAGGTATCCTTCATAAAAAAAAGTTTTGTGTGTGTAGCCTAGTGACTCACTCACTCATTGCCTGCCTGCCTATGCCTTTTCAGTTTCTCATCTCCAGTTTTTCCATCCACTGCACTGGAGCATATCTTCTTGGCCATGAGAAGTAAAAGATATGGGAAGAATTTTTTATTTTTTTTTTGTGTTTAACTGAAAAAAATAGTTTGGGTTGCAACATTAGCTTGTTGCATCATCAATCACGAGCAAAACAGAAAATAAATAAATGAAAGCAAGGACAGAAAAGTGGTTTTTCTGTTACAGGCAGTGGGAAAAGCCAGTTTTACAACTTTTCCTTTCATCCCATTCATCCCAGTAAGTCATAATCGTGTCTAGACAACTAAACGCGAGAGGAGGAGGAGGATGCACTAAACGATTAAATATTTATGACTTTGGGTGCATAACATAACACACAAAAAAAACAACAGCACTTGCTGTGCGGAGTGCGGATAATATAATATGCATGCATGCAGATGCACCCACTCCATGGGAATCGGCTCAATCAGCTTGACTCATCAATATATGAGCTGTTGCTGTTACATATTTGAGAACAAACATGGGAAGCCATTTACTCTCACTTTTCTTTTACAAAAAAAAATATTTATTTCTACCTACTTTTCCCGTTAGCTGAAAACAAATTAGTTTTTTTGAATTTGATGTCAGAAATTTCGAGCTCAAACTCGCGTGCTTTAAACGATTTTTTACGAGTAATTCCCCCCTTCAACAAGACAAATTTCGCGAATGTCATCATCATATCACTCCACTTTATTTCTACCTTGACTGACTGAATATTATTTATTATTTTGCAAAAGAAGAAGAAGAAGATGAGAGGAGTTTAATCAAGCATGTCGGACAAGGAAGGAGTGTGCGTTACACTTTACAAGATGATCACTATTTGCTTCCTCACATCCTCCTTCCTATTTTTTTCACAGGCTGGCAAAATCCTTTATGTCAAGTTACCTTCACGGGATGAAAGTAATATCCTATTGTTCTCCAACAAGACTACTCTCTGCACCACGACTACTACTTTCCATTGATAAGTGATGAGTGATAGGATGACAGCGATTCTGAATCTGTCATCATTAATCGACTCTCGTCATCTTCAAGACTGGTCCTCAGACACTCACATTGAGTGAAGATGTATAATATTATGCCGAAGAAATAAAAAAACTCAAGAAGGTGTAGATATTCACATATTATATTTTATTTTTATGTTCTGCCGTATATATTATATCGGTCGGTGAGTACATCCCTCCATTGCACTACCATAGCAGCATTTTTTTCCTCCATCAAAATAATGAGAGAAGTCGCTGACAATGTGTCAGCAAGAAGGATGCAGGCATCCATGTGACATGTCATTCGCATTCGCAATCCTCCTCTTTTCTCTCTCTCTCTCATCCCAAATTCCCAAATTGCAAACCCGAGCCGTTGCTGCCGAGGATGATGAGAAAAGTGCAAAGTGGCCAAAATGCAATAATACCCCTCTAATGTCATCATTTGGGCTTGGTTGTTCTTATTACTTCTTTTGTGACGTGATAATATGCAAATATGGCTGGCAAACGAGAATAGTAATAACTTTGTTCTTTGAAGAATAGCCCACACGAGAAAAAAACATACATAGTTATAATATTGTTGTTGTTGTTAGCAGGGTTGTTTTGGAGTAGGTTCTCCTCCACCAGTAAAATGTGAAGGGTGAATAGCTCATTTAAAAATAATAAGTATATAACCTCATTCATTGTGTGGTGATGGTGATGTGATGATGATGGTGATGATGATGTGTGGTGCGGTATTGGGATTTTCACGTTCGCTGATGACTTGTGACATGGTTTTATTACTCATCAAATGATAACAACGGCGGACAGCGGCGGAGCGGAGGTTGGGAGCAGCAGGAGCAACAGGAATGCATCATGTAAATACATCACCATCATCTATATATCCACTCCACAAACCGCTGCTGCTGCTCCACTCCTGAAGATGACGAAGATGAATAAACTGTGTGAGCTGAGCGAGAGGTGAGTTGAGTGAGTCCAATTCTCATGGATCACTTCTCTCCTCTCTGATGTCTGCTGATCCCATGTCACTGATACGAAAACGAACCGACTCCCTCATTGTTGAAATACCTATATACCGCGGCCGGCAATGCCTAAAAAGCATAAAAAGCAAGCCACCTTAGCTCATTTTTACATTACACATGTTTCATCAGCCACGCCAGACAGACAAGCAAGACACCACCACCACCACTCTATTTTTGTTTTTCCTCCCACCGGGGAAATAAACAGAAAGAGAAACTCTCGTCGACACACAGGTAGAATAGAATGATGTTCAAGTTGCTGCTGCTGTTGGTGCTGCTGGTGCGGTGGTTATTGTGCGTGTGCAGTAGTCAAACACAGAAAAAATGGACATGAGATGTTTAGCCAAACCGTTTTCCTCTCTACAATAATACTAATAATATGTATATAAGTACTACGACAAAAGTGCATCCTTCTCAAAGAGGAAGAAAGAAGAAAAATAAAATAACCAACTCATAAGCTTGCATTGCAAACACGGACATTTTAGTAGCGCAATAATAATACATATACCTAACTCTCCAAACTCTCCATCCTCCTGAAGCCCTTTAACATTTTTTTTCTTCTTCTTGGTGTAGTACAAGCTCATGTTATATTCAAATTGCAGATGTGTATCTGTCCTGCCTGTTACACGAAAACAATTTTACTTTATCATCCTCACTCACTCACTCACTCACTTTGGTATTCAACCCCGGCAATTGTATGCGGGCATGTAAAGATGTATAAATGATTGCACTATTATTAGCCTTTCTCAGAGAGTGGCTGGGGAGGACTGATTGTTACGCAGAGCACAGAAAACTGGTGAATGTTGAATGTGATGATGATGATGAACAACAAAAAAAAACGGTACGCAGCTCACCATAATAATAATTTTTTTTTGTGCTTGCACTTGCTGTTACCTGCACCAAATTTAAACAAACAATGAACCATTATCCATCTTTCTTTCTTTTTTAAAAAAAAGTGTGAGTATCTCAAAAAATGATACTGTTGTTGGTGTTGTAGATCTTTTATCTCATCTTTTTCTCTCTCTCTCTCTCTTAAAGATCACATTCCAAGAGATGATGTTTGTGTAGCGCCAATAGGCATGTCGAATGTCATATATCATATTTCGCAGAGATGCATATGCATTGCATATATGCATTATTATTATTATTATTGTTGCACTCTCATTCCCCATTTTTATATGCTGCGCTGTGCTGGTTGCATTGCATCGCATGAAAAGTGTGTTTGAGTAGAATATACCTACTGTATTATAAAAATAGCAGTGTTTGAATAGTTTTTTTTTAAATACCTATATTATATTTTTCCCTATAGAAACGGTTGTTAGCTTTTACCTGCATTTTTAATACAGGATATATAAATAAAGTTTGTGGATATATGCATGCCACCATCCATCCATCGTCTCATATATATGCGTTTTTGGTGATGGTGGTGGTGGTGGTGTGCTGGTGAGGGTATTATGTCTCTTGTAAACTTTTTCCTTGTTTGCTTATTTGCCTTTTTTACATCTATTTGGTCATCTCCTCACGTGTCGGGTGGTTGTCATGTTCAGTCTTTGACGTCGTGAGAATTGACGGCAACGGGAGGTTTATTCTTCACAGAAGACCTCTATAAAGAAGAAGCTTATAATATAGAGCTCTATAAATAAATGAAAAGGAATGGTGGTGGTGGTAGTGGTAGTGAATGTTATCGTCGTCGTATGCATTCCAAAGAGTTGCATTCAGCAAGCAGCTCCCCTTTTAAGGAGTATTATATTAGGTATTATGTTTCCCATGTAGCACATCCACTTTTATAGCTAAATATCCGCTGGGACGAAGAAAGTCTTCTTGAAAAAGATGCATAAATGCGTGTAATCTATAACAAACGAGAGGGGAGCACAGGTGAGCATGTAAATTGCAAGAGGAAAAGAGGGAAATGAAGAAGGCAAAATTCAAAATCTGTATGTGTATTTTTAGTATATATCAACAGCCCACCTTGAGGAAATCTGCATGATGATGTACCAGAATTATTATTATTATTATTATTATTATAAGCTCGTATTTTCCAAAACATTTTTCTCACAAGATTTACTCTTTTTTTACCATCATGGTTGAGAATTTAGAAACTCTTTTTTTTCATGAATGCATAATATCCTCTCGGAGGCTAATAATGACAGGGAAAATGGAAAGGATGAAGACAGGATGTATTCCGGGGAAATTGTGGGTGATGCAGTTTTCATCCTTTGAAATAACAATTTTCCTTTTATTGCCTGTAAGACGACGACGACGGAAAGAAGGATGACATTTCTGCATAATAATATTCTCCTTTTTGGTGCAGGTTCGCTTCGACTGCTGTTGCCTCATTCACACAATTATTGGAGTGACAGTGAAGGAATTATACAGTGCTCCATCCTACTGCAAAGGAATAAAGTAGGGGATTCAGGACAACATGGTTTTCACAGGCTCAGGTTTACATTGAAAATGCGTGGTGGTGGTGGTGGCGGTGGTTGTGTTGTTGTGTGCAAACTGTAATACGGAGCTTAAATATAAATGCAGGTGGTATATATAAAAATATTCATACATATATCATGATTTTGGTTGCATCTTGTCAGCCAAATGTATGTGTACATATTTTTTTTCTAGGTCGACCATTATTTTGTTTATATATATACATATTTTGTTTCAAGTTGTTGGATTAGAGTGACGACATTGCAATTTAAGTCTGTTCTTTATGCTTGATTTGGTGCGAGCCATTATCATGGAATTATCTTTGAAGAAGAAGAGAGTTCATGAATACGAGATTAAATTGTCGATACGGGCCTCAATGCACCACGGGGAATATATATGGGGTGTAACAATAAACAATACTGCTGCATCTCTCTCTGCAAATTGTTTAGACCTCGACTCGCACTCTCTGTATATATATGTGTTACAATTTGCGCATTTAAGATTTCATTAGTGCACTCACTCACACAGTCTCGACGAGCCTCTCTTGGTTGGTGCCTGCCTACTCTCCTCTGGGCAGTTTTCTGCAGTTCGCAACGCCAGCGAGCCTACTAATGAAATATGATAAAGGGCAAGTTGAACATTTATCATGATCATTCACTGTCATTCAGACTGCGTGAGCGGGTTGCATAGTAAAAATTCCCAGATTAGAAGGAAAGAATATAACTTTCTTTGATCACGTCATTGGAAAAAGGCTTAAAAATGTGATGAAGAAGGAGATGGTGAACAACGGGAAGGAAGGAGGGGGATGAAGGGGGGAAGGGATCTGTCGAAGGAAAAACATTCGGACTTTTAGTAGTCTTCTTTTGATGCTTTCACACTGTCAATCTGAAAGATCCATTGGATACAAAAAAATCAGTGAATAGGTTGCTCCGTCGTCGTTCGTGGGTACGTAAGTATTTGCTGTGATCGACTTGATTCTCTACTTCGATGCATGCTTATTGGTCGTCTTGAAAAGTAAAATGAATGGTCGGTGACTGAATGAGTTTGCTCAGTTAAACAGAAGGGGGATTATTAAGTATTACTTTGAGAAAGTTCAGCCGAACAAGAGCGTTCATCAGGAGGGAGTATTCAGGGGTGATTAAGTAACTCGTCGTGAAAAAAAACAGGTTGAAATATGGAGCGGAAGCGCAGACAGCGGCAGCCGCTAATTAATCAATATATATAGACTTTCCCTTTCTAGAACGGAATTAATTTTTAATTAGGTTTAATTATCGTAAAAGCGCAAGTCAGTTTGTAATCTAGTTTTTGAAGATTTTGCAAGATGAGGACATGAAAAATGTATATATTCTTAGCGGATAGCGGATGTAAAAGTGTAGATTATTGCAAGAAGAAAGGTCCCAGCCAGTAGTTCACATCAATGGATGGAGCGTAAGTTTGGGATTTGTCAATCCTTTTGACACACGTATTTTCTTGCTTTTTATATTAAAGTTTCTAAAGTCTTCCGGAAGTTTTATAGAGCTCATCTTTGGTTTTGATTTTGTTTCAGTGGTATAATTTATTTTGAGCGATGTATATTTCCCAATTTAAAAAAAAATTTTCGTCTTCCGCACGAGAGTTCCCAAGTGACAAGCTCGACGAGAGCGAAGCGTACCTATACTAATCTTAAGCACTTCATCAGAATTTTTTTAATAAAATGTATGTAGGTATATCTTATGATTAGGTAGGTATGATGTACGCCATACAATGAAAATTGTACAATAGATGTAATTAAATTTTATGAGCTATTGTTCAATGGCTAAAAGTTGGCAAAAATTTGTATCCTAGATTATATTTTGCGATTAGTTTGGTGGGTGACATCATTCTGGGGGTATAAATAGAAGCAGCCCTCTGCACTTGGGATTCACTCAGGCACTCGTTATTATCCAGTCAAATTTTCCAATTGAATCATTCAAGATTTATAAAACTTAAAATATAACATAAAGGCTTACGATGAAGTTGTCTGGAAGTCCAGATAGTAGTCAAACCTTTTGACGGTGTAGGGAAGGTTTAGAAAACTTGAAATATAACACACCGGTTTACGATGAAGTTTTGCTTGAAATCCAGATGGTAATGAATTAAATTGAAAGTTATTAGTTTACCAATAAACATAATTATATTCCAATGTTATTAGAAAAAAATAGTATGCCAAAGACAATATGCGTTTGCATCACTTGTTCTCGAAGAATATAATTCCCCGACGCTACCTTGACACACGCTTTTTTATAGATACTTACCTACTTAAAAGTTTTCCCTCCAGCCTTGCAGAAGGTTTGTTGTAGCTCGTCCTTGATTTTGGCTTTGTCCTAATTAGCATAATTATTCGGGTCATAAGATGTGACAAGGTGACAACCATATAGTTTCCCATGAAACGGCGGAAGACGTTTCAATGCCATGATGCATTTTGAGAATTTTGTTATTTGTCAATTTGAAATGCCTACTTACACATATTCGCCAACTCAGGCCTCAAGTGACAATAAGAAATGCTTATAACGGAAGTCAGGAAATGAGCCAGAAAGAATATTTGAGACAGGTTTGCGCTTCCACTTTGGCACATCAATGTTATCATCATTTTTGAAGGTTATGCGGTCAAATTGCAAACAAAAGTATTGTCCTTGAGGCCTGCATATTGCATCTTTTATTTCAATGTACTAAAATTCATTGTCATTTTGTGGAAACGAAAAAGGATTGCTCCTGCTCCCCCGTCACCAGACACACCAAATCTAAACGAAAGATATATAATATTATGTAGAAATGGAAAATTTTGCGGAAAACCAAGAAATCGGATGCCATCAAAGTGAACGTGTCATGTCACCCATATACTTATAACTTCAGTTCCCACGAAATGCATATTATTTGTTAGAAAAAGTAATCAAGGAGGCGTCGCATTTGGCTGACATGCATTTCCACTTCCCATGAACTGACTGCTGCGCTGCGTGGTAATTCAGTTAGGGAAAATGGCGGAGGGGAAGAGTGTTGCATAAAAATTGGTGTCAGGGGAGCACCCTTCAAACGGCACAATATATCTACATAAAAATTCATGATTGTCTTGTCATCTTGTATGCTAAAACAATAAGTGAAACTATTACATGGTATTAATGTCAGCTACCGCGTTCCACCTCCACCATATTATACCACCCTGATGATGATGACAATCATTATATTTTAGACTTTTATAATTCAAAGTAAAAAGTCGAAAAAAAAGGATTGAAGCCATTGTTCACATTACTTTAGCCTAACACTACCTCCTTTTATATGGTATGGTAGTAGGCTTTGTAGTTTGTAGTTGTTGGGACTGACTGAGACACTCATGCGGGAATCTATATATGAGCATTATTACAATTATTCCACCATAATTTGTCATTACTCGCATGTCATATTAAACTCGACGGCAGGGCCCGAAATGCGAGACTCATGAGGAACATATTAAATTTGAGACAACAAAAGAGCTTCGAAAAAGTTTCCTCCTTTGCGACAAGTATAGATAGACCATCTTCTCACACAACAAATAAGTAGAATAGAATTCAAAATTCGAGTTTTTACAGTTCCTAGAAGAGGCAGATCCGCGCTGCGCCTGGGATGATGAAAAGTATAACTTGTTTTGTCGTGAATTAAGCAATTCGTGAGTGCCTAAACACGACAACACACATTTTTGGGGGAATGGGTGCGTTAAAATGCAAGCCTGGTTTATAATATGGGGAAAAACGGCATCAAGAAAACTGATAAATTTATACCCATTCATAAGCAATAATGAAAAGGGATGGATGGATGCCACCTTCTCTGGTGGATACTTTTTCTTGAGTAGGATCTAATATTAACTATGTCGGGAGAAAAAAACATGTCTCACGTGTGGCATGTCCAACCGGGCATGCATACCACATGAAAAATTTGAGTAGAAAGGGATCCTGGCAAATTATGGAGCGCACGGGGAATGACAAAGCAAAAGTCCAAATTCTGAAAGTGCTGAGAGACTTCAAAAAACGTAATTGCCAAGTTCCCTTCTTTTTTTAGGGGTACAATTAAAATAAAAATGTTTTCCACATTTACTTACTTATATATAGCCAAAAAGCCTGCCTCATTCACTTCATACTAGACGGTCTCTGCATATATATGCAGATGAAATCTGAAGTAGAAGAAATTGGTACAGGAGTAACAGGAGTTTATTTACACTTGTAGTAGCACAATCAAGGGCACCCCTCAACACTTGCTGCGAAGTTTAGTGTCTAAATTTATGAATCTTTTTCATTTCATTTTATTTTTTTGCGCATGATGAAACTCCCAAGTGTGAACAAGTAAAAGGAGCCATAAGCGTCTAGTCTCCAATATATTGAATAATATAGGCATATGAACGAAGATCTCATTTGCAATAATATATTGCAAATTGCACATAAAACTGAGAGCAAAACACCTAGAATCAAATAATTTCTTGTTTTGAGCGGAAGAGGGGTGTCCTAACTCCTAGCCGAGAGGAATCCTGTTTTGGGAAAAATTATATGGCTATATAGAGATTGAATGAAACGTCAAACAGGATTGTGGGAGTCGTTTTGACAATCATTTTGTCGATTTTATCCCCAAATTTAGGTAGTTACCGTTCATTTTTACGGGAGGAGGGAGAGGTTCCATTTTCAACACACAACCTTTAGGAGGGGGTATATATATGGCGTAGTAGTAATGTGCTAAAAACACGTTCACACACAGTATGGGGCTCCCTTTTTCCAGTTTATTTTTACGATTTTGGCACGACATGAATTTTGGCAAAACTGGGTAAAGTTAGAGGATGCGTGATAAAATAACTGTATAATATGGGAATAGAAGAAGGAATCCGAGCCGCAAACTAGGACCATTTTTTTTTATTTTGGACCCCGAAAGCATATCATATTCTACCTTCTCCGTTTATGGATTATAGATGACATGGCAAACATGAAAAATTAGAGAGTGGTATACAATAGAAGAGGAGCCTGGTGCGCCGCCCGGAAAGTATGGTGGCTTCGCGACCAGGTTACGAAAAATAGTTGTCGATGACTTTGTTTACGACTTTTGGAGTATCTTCCCTGGAATGAAGTAGTAGGAGAGGGAAGGAGCTATAAGTATAAGAACTTCTGTTCTTCTGTTACAACAGAAGCTCGTCCTTTTCCCCCACCAAAAAAAAGAAGTACACTTATATATACGTATTTTACAACAACATATATTTTGTACAGTTTAGCAAGCACGCCACCCATACATCATCTTTTTCTCAAGGTGAATCCCTATCTAGTCGCTCTCGTGGTGGCAACAGCAAGGATTTAGCCGCTTAGCGCTTTTGCTAATCGGAGGCTTCTCGACTTCAGAAACAATTTCACTTTTACACGAAAACACTTTAAATGGGGATAATGTATTTATGGGTGGAAAGCATTAATCACTTTTTTTAGGACTCCTCTCTGTGAAGGTATTATTCCAGAGTCCAACGGATCGTGAAAGATTTACTAGTCGTTTCTTTTTTGTCCTTGTATTGCTGCGGAATAGTAGGGGATGCGCCAGTGAACATACACATTTTGTGGAGGGTATTGAAGTATCAACTTTCATATCGACTTTTCCTCCATTCGCACATCCGGTCTCCGAGACGAGACTAATGTAATAAGTTGGAGGATTATATACAAAAGTATTTTTTCGTGTCTTCTCGGAATATAAAGTGTTGCGATTATTTTTCATAAATCTCAAGGGAAGTGGGAAAAGCCTTCAAAAATCCTTATTAATTCCTGCAAAGCCGGCGAAGGCGACCCCGTGGCGTGTGTGGCGTGCTAAGACAGAGGGGAATCCTTGAATTTTTTAAAACCTGAAAACTCCCATTATTCCCATAATAAGTCTACCATTATTATTATTATTATCACGACGAGTTGCTTTATTATTGCGGATGCAACGGATGCAATTTGGGATTAAGTAATGCAACAACAACAACAACAACAACAATAACAAAATATATATTGGAAGGGGAATTCCGGTGTGTAGTTCGTTGTGTACACTTGTACATTAATTAACATTTTTGCTACACGGACGGCTCCTAATGGATCCGACGAGGATTCCGACTCATCCACACAATTTTTTTAATGACTCATTATTAATATACGTCAGCCTTTGATGTGAGATGTGTGTAAGCTCCCTGTGAGCGTACACACACAGTTTCTGTGTGTCCGTAGTCGTAGTCGTTTCTGTGAGTCTTACTAGAAAATATGCAAATCAAGTGGTTTTCGATAGTCTCCCCATGCATTCAAGTGTTTCGTGTGGTTTTCAAAGGAGAAAGTGAAAGAATGCTGAATCAGACAACCTAGTAAATATCTTCGTGTTCCATCCACATCAAGTGTCTGGAAGAAATTTTCCGGAGAAAACAGAAAATCCCTCTGATAATTTCCTTTCCACAACATCATTAAACTTCCAAAGCAATATTTTTGAATACTATCTATATTTATATATGACAGCCTTAATAAGGAGCATTTTCACTTTGCCCAACTTTCAACTCTATTATATTATATAATTCCACCCCGAAAAACTTCACCGATTTCTTCCAGTGTGCCAATTCCACGTTGCATAATAATAATCTCCCCTTTTGTCAATAACCCGAGTCAGCGAAATCTTGAAATACTGGAATATTATTTCCTATCCTATAACATGATATGTAGTATGTAGGATAGTCGGATAGCCAGAGTCTTTTTCATGCAAATGCTACTTTTCCGCTTTCTTCCCGTTTCTAGGTTTTACCACCACGATTGTGGTTTGCAGTGGGGAGGTATGTGCGCGTCATCCCTACCAGAATACTTGTTATTAGCGAGGCGAGAGGTGTACAAGAAGAAATACCTAAAGGAGAATTTCATTAATAAGAGTCAGTTGACCCACATGCATTGCTGAATCTTCTCTCCGGATTATCTCTGAGTTTATGGTTGCCTGCGAGTATAAAAGAGACAGCCAAGGTGACATATTTCAAATTACTAATGGCAACTTGTCCTCCGCAAATGCTACTAAAGAAAAATTATTTTGACAACGGCCCTCCCCTTCCAATATATATATCCCATCTTTGAGTCTGTTTCAAGGTTTCTCTTCAATTTATGAATGTATATTCCGCAGTCAATCGATCCTCCTTAAAATGAAAAAATGAATTGAGAGAGAGAGAGAGAGAATATTATGGAACCTGAATGTCATCCAAAAAATAGTATACCTACCTAACTAAAGTTAGCACTGGCAGTGTACTCATATGTGAGTGAACGCGACTCCTTTTTAAGGATCAAGTGGATCCATTCCACGCAGGATTGCTTTGAAGTATGAAACCATCATAAGATCCAGACGGAAAATCATCAATAACTTTAATACATGAGGGAGCAGACCTTGCCATATTCTTTATTACAGCTAACCTTCATAGTCAAGTTGTGTGTGAGCCGTATTTTATTCAGAGAAAATTCATTACATAGTCTGTGCATACGGATTTTTGAAGCTTTGCCATATGAAGGAAAAAGCTAAAGAGTAAACAACAAACATAATATCAAGTGGAGGAGAGAGGACATGACAAAAAATTCTTTGTCATTATCACAGAGAGAGCGCGTTCCACACCGAGTCTACTCTAGTCTTCGGCGAAACAAAAGATGAGGAGACTTGAAATAGTACGCAAACATCTTGTACCAAGTCTAAAAGACATGATGAAAAGCTGTTTTTTTCCTAGAACTCCTTGAAGGAAAAAAAGGGTTTCCCTGGTCACCAGACTAGACTTTTGTTGTTTGATGTTGGAAGGTGCCTATGTCACTTGGATAAACATCCGGCATTTCATAATACATATACCTATGCAACTTGTTTGCCAGTTGAAAAAAAAGAATCTTGTGAGCTATAGCAAACAAACAGAGAGAGTGTGCCGCCCTATATTTTCCAATTTTCCTTGAGCACACTCACATCCCATTGTTTTAAAGAAAAATAATATTAACCTCGAGTACATTATTATTATTATTATTATTATCATTATTATTAGTTTTTTTTGATACTCGCACCCCACGCGAATCATCATCATCATTCTGTTTACAATTGAAGATGTAAACAATAAACAAAGTGAATATATTAATGACGGATAAAAGCGACATTAATATCCCATATATCATCATGATGGCATGTGCCAAACTGGCACTTTCTCCACTTGAAAATTAGCAAGTGAGTGTAAATATAGCCCGGCATGCAGATAGACTAACCTTTTCTGTGGACTGTGAGTGAGGTTCCGCGAGACAAAAAAAATACGCATATTATCTTGATTTGATTCGGCCTGGTATATATAGACGGACAGACGAGGACGTTGTTTGCCCATCAACTCACCTCCTGAAGATGTTCCTCCTGCTACGTCTCGCTCGGGCTATATCTTACTTACCCAGTTACCTAAAGAGTGTCAGTGGACTCCATTGGGTAACATGTTGTCATTGTCACCAGCAGGATGATGATGATGATGATGATGACGATCAACAATCTATCATATAATTGCTACCTTACACACTATTAATATTTGTTATACGGGGTCCTCCTCAAATGTTGATTTGATAGCTTGACAAGAAAGAAGAAGAAGAAAAAGAAGAGGATAACGTCATCATGAGAGAGAAAATTTGTATTGAGCTTGCTAACTACCATATTTACCCACTACTACAACTTTACTGTTAGCCCGACAATGAGACATTGTCCACCCTGCCATTCACTAGTCAGTCAGGGCTCACAAGTAGCGTCGCTTAAAATTTGTGATTACTATAAAAGCCGAGAGGATGGATGGGGGAACACTTGGAGGCAACATAATACTACTACTACTACTACTACTACTACTACTCCTCTAGCTCTCTGCCACCACATTACTGCCAACATACGGGGAATAAAGCATATATTACGGGGGTAAAGGAAACCTTTCACATTCGACATATATGTTATTATCTGTATCCTCGAAGAAATCTATAGGGAAGGAACAAAAAAACTTTTTAACTGTACTGCACTGTGGTGGTATGGTGGTGGTAGTAGTAGTAGATATCTAATAAGTATGAGCCGTATAATGTGCACATTTTTAGAGAGAGAGAGAGAGAGAGAAGAGCATTGAACATTATTTCACGAAACTATTTTCCTATCCAATTACCATCCCGTATTGTGTGTCATTCTTGTCTCTATGATAGTTTGGATTGTGTGGGTGCAACGCTCGCTCATCCACTTAATGCTCAAAATGCAAACATATCCGAGTCCATTTAGAGAGTTTAAAATGAGTGAATGGCGTGGATGTCAATTGTTATAAAGTGATTATAATATGCGGAGAGACGTGAGCTTGTCATTATCACCATCAAAGTAAACCATTAACTTGTGCTCCATCATCGGTCCTCTATTACTCCCAAACAATGGTTTCTGTGATGATGATGATCACTTCTTTTCTCGGCTTGCACTGCACTTCTCTCTCTCTCTCTCTCTCTCTCTCTCTCTCATCATCAGAAAGAGAATGAGGAATGGCCAAACAATGAGATGCAATATATGTCACAGGACAACAATCACAAATTTATGTACATAAAATTTGCAAATATACACATTATGCTTGTAGTCAACAAGAATGTGTCGTCGTGGAGTTGGGTTCCTTCCTCTCCGTGTGTCGCTCAACGTTGTTAAGCTTTTAAAGTTGCACTTTGGCATTTTTCTTACACACACACCACACTCGTCGTCGTCGTCGTTCCCATTCGCACTCAGATGCCAAGACTAAGATGTGAGAATATATTTTATGTTAGTGGCGAATGCGGAAAACAAGTCGATTTTTCGGCAAGGGTAAAATTTAGGCAATGACGACAGTGGCGAAGGATGAAAAGAATTTTAACAGGGGATATATGTATGTATCCCTTTCTTGTCAGTCCTGTCACTTTCGTTTGCTTGACCAGTGGCAAAACTGTGCATTTCACAGATACTATATTACCTACCCATTATTATGTCCTTAGAAAAAAAATGTCTTGTTTGGCGACTGGACTGCAGTTTTGCAGTTCATGCACAAACGGTGTGACAGCTCTCAAAATTGCATATTGTGCAAAATGGACAGGACTCAGACTTCCGTCCCCTGGTGACTTCTTTATTCTCTTAAAATGAAAAACGTCACATCGTCGCAGTCAGCAAAGCAGCATGTACACAGGAGTTTTAAAAAAAAGTATCGATTTCTATTTCACGAGTGCATGAGCTGAGTTAGAATAACATTAGTGATGGGGTGTAAAACGCAAAAAAAATGTTTATGTCCCTACGCAAATCACATGCTAACACTAATTAGAGCTGTCACCAGTTTCAGTTACCTATATAATAGAGGAAGGCAGACAATAAGTAGAAATTCCAAGAATTTGTAACTACTCATTGTCACTTGAGCACATAAATAGTGCTCCTCGCCGCTCTGTGTCCGTGCTTTTCGTCAAAACAGTTTTTATTAAATATCAGGTTTCATATGAAGTTGATTGAGTCGAATCTGCCATATTCATTGTAAGATTTTAACGAAAGAAAGACGTATTTGCTATTTTGGACTGACAGTGCAACCCTAAAATGCACAGGGAAAAAAGTTAAACCGATGAACCATAATGTATGAAATATATTTTACTTTCTACAAACTAACTATGTCAACCTATCTATGAATAGTAGAATACTCCTGTGCAGGGGCAGAAGTGCAAAAATGCCTTCTAAAATTCAATGTAATATGGACATAATGTACAAACAGAAGCATAAATGTACCCCTCTTTGTGGTTTCGTCCTCCGCCTCATCCCAATGCAAAATTAATTACTTAAGCTTAGCACAGAATTAAGAATTATATAGTGGTCAGTTTTTTAGGAATGTCAAAATCTGTAAGGTGTCATTTTCTGAGCTAACAACTTGACTGGACGGCCGCTAACATTTTGTGTACTCGTTGTCAAATAAACACATCCAGAATTAAATGTTGAATGCTGATGATGCGTTTTTGCATAAATGCACTATTTTATTTTGTTTTATTACTAACGTGAGTATGACGAGACTTTATTGGCTAGGGAAACTGTCTCGAAAGGTGCTAACTGCAGATTTTTCTTAAAATAAGGCTGAGGATATAGTTTTTGATAAAAAAAAAGTACTGCAACAAGCATCGTTTGTATTGAGAGCTCCAGAACATCATGATAGACTTTTAGCCACTACGGCTGTTTCCGCAGGGATATCCGTCATATCATAGATCAGTGGAAACACTAATTGCACAAGAGTATTTTAATAGACTTTAGTGGAAAAAACTCTAATAACTTTTTTGTTTTAATGTGGAGGAGGGTTTATTCGAACACGTGCCACAGTGTGTACAGTCAACATTATACCACTGCTCCGCGCTCCCTTCTCCTTCATCATCATCATGATCAAGACAATCAACTTAATGAATGAAGTGCCTACTTTCTTTCTTTCCTTAATACCACGAAAACATTTATACGGAATTCACATACTGAAAATCATATTGAGCCTGTTTTACTATTTATCTACCAATGATTTGCCTACTGTATTATCGAAACGAAACCGAACGAACGAATGACACCAAATTGAGTGGAACGGCTCTATTTATATGCTCCAGCCACAATGAGCAATTCAAGGTTTTATATTTGGCAATAAGCCACCATTATTGGAAACCTAACGTGGGGTCTATTTCTAAAAAAGTGGTACCATTAGCATACGTGACTTGTGCGTCATATTCATATTCACAATCAGTATGAATACCCATATATTGTGTGCATAAATGAATGCGCCATGTGTCCTTTCGGATTTTTAAACGTTTACTTTGGGTTAGGGACTATTTGCCCATGGCCAACTTTTTACACGAAAATATTTTATTATGTCGCAAAAATTAGGTTGGCAATGTTTCCATACACGAAACGCTCCGTACGACGGAAATTGTTTCGCCTGGCACAAATTCCCTTGGAAATCAATTACATAGGCAAAATAACTTTATATGGGAATGAATGGACCGGTGAGCTATATAGTGTTGTACGTTATCGCATTTGAAAGATACTTTCATTTGTAACATGAGTTCGTTAGACCTTGTTGGCGGAAACCCATCAAAGTGACAAATTAGTAAATTAACAAGGGTTTCTACGTACCAATGCCAATAATAATAACCTAACCCAACCGTTTTCCTTTAATTATCGTATCTACTCTCTGTCAGTAATTAGTTTTTAGTCTTTAACCATGCATTGCATGTAAACACCGCACACACAAAATTTGTTTGGCAAATGTGAAATAGTTTAAAATGCACACACAGATGACAGAGAATAAATGTTGTCAACTCCCTGTGAGCGCTTGAGTTTGTACTTTTTATATTCCCTTTGGGAGACTGTGGTTGCTATGGAAATTTAAGGTCCATTAATAATGTGCAAGGAGTTTTATTTACAAGCAGATTACAACTTTGAGTACAAACGTGAAGTATTTTTACTTTTGTGGAAGATAAGATGACGCATGCGTCATTTGCATGTTTAGCGCTCGACAAAGATGGACATGATAAACACGTTTTCACCAGCGCAGATAATCGGAGGTTGCACAGATGCAGGCAGAGGGGCTTATATCGAAGCAGTGCATGTGCAGATGATTATTCGGACATTTTAGACTATAATTTTTTGTATTCGTTTTTTTAATTAGTCATTTTGTGGGAAAATCCCTTGTTTTTTTTCAAAAATTTGTTTGATTAATTGTTTGAGTACATGCTTAGTCATGCATGCACTGTGAAACAAACAGTGATTACTTAAATGTGTTTTTAACTTGTGATAAATAAAATATAATCTATTGATTTGGATTTAACAACTCGACAAAATAGGAAGGAAGAGATTTCCCGGAATTCAGTCTTTTGGGATTTCTCTATTATATCAAAAGGATAAATCAAGGATATCAAGGTATATAAGTTATGTTTAATGCGAAAGAAATCAGAAGGGAACTTCATCGCAAACCGAGTATTTTTCAATTTCAATTTCAATTTCAAAACAGTAATTGACGGAAAGCTGGAATGAGCTCCAAGAGCCAGGAACGGCTCTATTTATACGTTTTCAATCAAACAATGAGTCCTTTATTCCAGGAATTTCCTCAAACAATGAGCTCTAAAATTTTATGCGGATAAGAATACAGTTATGATGTTGGAAGCATTATGCGTCATCGTCGACACCTGCAAAGTTCGTGACGTGGATCGTGGACAATAGCATATAATAAAACATTTACGACTTATTATTTCCTTAGATATTCCTGGAATTTGCACCTATTCATTGTGCGTGGAGCCATATAAAAGCCGCTCAGTGCGAGCATGGTATCACTCGTTCTTTCGTCTTTATCAGCTATACTTTGTAAGAAATCAAGCATCAAGAAATATTGTTAAATACTAGGTTTCCTATGAAGCTCTTTAAAGGTCGCGTGAAAATGGCAACCTAGTAACCACTTTTTAATTTTTACGGATATCACAATAGACCAAAATTTACAGTTTTTTTGTCCGAAAAGGATGTACGATGC